>VZRR01008421.1:113446-197474 GCA_013398015.1 Oreocharis arfaki
TTTAACAATGAGGGTGGTGAAACACTGGAATGTGTTACCCAGAGCAGTTGTGGATTCCGAATCCCTGGAAATGTTCAAGGTCAGGATGGACAGGACTCTGGATAACCTGATCTAGTTGAAGATACCCCTGCTCATTGCAGGGGGTTGAACTTAATGACCTTTGAATGCCCTTTCCAACCCAAACTATTGTATGATTCTACAAAATCTGGCAAGCATCCCCATGGGCAGAACAGGCTGTAGCCCAAATGTACAAGGAGAGTGACCCACGGAGAGCCAGCACAGGCCAAACAAACTCCCATCAGATGAGGGGGAGGGCTGGTCAACCAGGCCACAGGCACACCCCACCACAGCTCTGCTGGTGTGACACTGGCCAAAGCTAACTCCAGAAAGCAGCATGGGCTGGAACAGTCCACCAGTGCTGGGGCAGGAGCTGGGCTCACTCATGGCTTTCTTCTGACCTGGATGTGGTTTCATCAGTTTGACAATGTCATCTTACCCCAGCCTCCTGGCTTCTCTCCCATTTCTCTGAACTGCCCTGCACCACCACCACCACAGAGGCCCACAGATACCTCCCACCTCCTGCTCCCTCTCATTCTCTGGGCTTTCATTCTCCAGACTCTTCTCAGCTCCCCACTTTATTTCTTCTATTCCCACACAAGGATTCAGGAGCCATAAATGGATCAAGTTGTGGCAAGATCTAAACCTGTCCCATCTTTAAAAAGCCAGAAATACCCTGAAGTCTGTGAGAACTAGACAGTCCAGCCACAACAGTGACATATCCAGATCTGGGATACAAGGGTTAAACTTGCCTGGCTTCTAAAATCCTATAATACTTGTGTGCACAGAGCTGATACACTGCAATTTACTCTAAATTGATACTCCATTTATCTGTCCATAGCCTTGGCATCTTGCTGCCCCTGCACTCCTAAATCACCCTTCTTAGACTCTCCTTATTTAATTTTCCAGCTCTTCAAGGGAACTCTTCCTCTAATGGTCCCTACATACCTCTGAGTCCTCACCTTTGAAAATGCTGCCCCTGTCTCATTTTCCATGCAAACATGTTAAGGCATGGAGCTGAAACGTCATGCCAGAAAAAGCAACCCAGGTTGTTTTGGTACATGCAGCGGTCAGCATGCCCCGCTGGAGAGCCTACCAACATGTAACTAATATCCTGAGTTTCAGAGCCAGGAGAGTCCTTGTCCAAACCACGGAGACAAGAACATCCAGCCTCTCCAACGTCCCACAAATCCTGAGATCGACGTGGATATACAGAGAGGGAAAAGCCGAAAAGCCACCAAGCTGCCCAGCAATGCCAGCATTATGATCTGGGACCTTCTCATGCTTGTAAAAGCAGTCATGACCCTACTGGAGTGGGGAGGCTGTACATTTGGCTGAAGGTATCTCACCTAGATGCAGTAGTTGAGACTTCCCTCTCAAACACACTGATGAGTTTGACCTACTTCTGCTGAGATAAAGAAATCAGAGGAAAGTCTGGGGAAAATGGAATCTGAACAGAGTAAAAAGAGATATTTACATACAAGGAATAGCTGTAACATCACAAACCCATTCTTTTTTTTTTTGCTAGCCTGACACACCACTTTGAAAAATCCTTCTCACTCTGCAGGCTTTAGTCCTGTGGGTCAAGGGAGCACAGGCATGCAGCACTGCATGTTAAATATCCTCTGATGCCCCAGAGGTGACAGCACATTTCAAACCTATGGTGTGAAAGCCCCTCTCAGACACCAAGGCAACACTTGCTTTGCTGGGCGTCTTCACGGGCACCAGAATCAGCACAGAAACACATGTGCCTAGGGCTAGCATCTTTGATTTACTGATTTATTTTGACTGTGTTGTTCCTCTGGCACATCTAACTCTCCCCTCCAAGGACACAAGACCTTTGCACTTTTCAGATGACTTCATCCTTTGTACTGCACTCCCACAAGATATAGGTCAGGGATCGGATGACAGACTTGACCCAAACTGGCTGACAAAGGCTTCTCATCTGCTTGGCATGGCATTTAGAGAAATCGATTCACTGAGGTGTCAATGCTACATTGCATTTAGCAGCAGTTTCTAGGCATGCCATGAAAGGCACCATCACATCAGTGGGCTTATTGACCCATTCAGTAGAAACTCCGGTACTGAGCATCCCTCTCAGCTCCCCACTGTCTGAGGGCAAACCTTCCTCCAACCATGCGTGTTATACTGAGTATAAAGAATAAAAGTTTTGATTTTGCAGACTTGCCTTCCCAGCGTTTTCACAGTCACCCCTGAGGTTCCTTCTGAATGAGAGGAATGCCATGTCTTCCCAATATCAATGGATATTTCGTCGTTTTTGCTGTGCAAGTTAGGTGTTCAAGGAGGTACTGGCTAGCACGGAGATAGGAGCAAGTACAAACAGAAACGTGCCACTGCTGTTCGTAAAAGACAAAGCACAAGGAAAAAGCATCCTCGGACGAAGTCACCTTTCCCTCCAGGCCCTGTCATCTTCAGGCACACAGGTCAGGCCCAGACTTTCTTTCTAATCTTGCTCCATCTTGCCACTGAACCAGATTTTATCCTCCCACAAAGTCCATCCACACTATCTCCTCTCGTTACCAATACTTCCCTGAGCATCTGTGTTCTCTATTTTCCTTCTCAAGTCCTTATGAACTCATTTAGCACTTTTGCTGGTTTGCCTTGTTAATAATTGTTGATTCCTCTATTCTTTCTCACTTTTTTCCAGGCAGAAGGAGGGAACATGCCTTCCCAGAATTGGCAGCCCTGTTCAGGAGTGTGTCTCATCAGTGGAGAAGTGTTAATGTCCTGCTGGTGTCCTTACCCCTCTGCCCTCAAACTGCCATAGCAGTAACATAAATTTTCTCAGTTCCTTAAATTTGCAAAAGATTTTGCTCCAGTTTTTATTTTTCTCACCAGCTGCCTAGTGTGGTAAAATTAAAGACCCATTTATAATAGATGACAGTAGATCAATAGTGTTTAAATAGAAGTCTACAGATGTTTTTGCCAATGGTGTCTGAATAAAACAGGGACTGCAACAAGGCTAGACATAGTTTGGCTAAGGATCAGACCAAAGATATCAGAACTTTTTGGGTGCTTTGAATGTTTTAAGGTACATCCATCACTAACTGAAGACAGGGTTAGTTCATTTCCTGAGATATATTTGAAGTAATTTGCAAAAGCAAGCATGAAAACTGAAAGCACCATGGAAATGTGCTCTGAATGGTTACATTACGCTGACTATGGAAGGAATTCAGCACAGATGAGGGAATGTATATATTATGTATATATATATATACACACATATATACGTGTGTGTATATATATATATACACACATATATACCTAAAATTCAGTTTGGAGACAGCTGGCTAGTTCCAGCTCGGCTGTGGTGCCCCAAAATGCCCCGTTCTGCAGCCTTCTGAAATGACAGGCTGTCTGTTATGAAAATCACGTTGAACTTTCACATTTCTGGTCCAGAGTTTCCCTCTATAATTCTCATATGTATTAACTGCTTTTGCATATGATAACTGTTTTCAAAGCCGAGTCACACAGTCAGCATATCTTCACATTGTAGTTTCACTATGCAAATTGCCTGTGCCCCTCTCTTCTAGGTACTGTATTTGATGCATCCCCCTGCCTTTTTACCTCATGGGGGGCCCTGTCAGGGCTTGCCTCCCAGCTCCAAGAGCATAACTGAACATCAGCCCATCCAACCAAACAGGCTGCTCGCATGGAGAAATGCCTCACAGTTTGAGATGGAGCCTTGTCAGGTTGCTGGATAAAAAAAGCCCTACATTCATTTCTCTCGCTCACAGGCTTGCTGCTTAGTCAGCTGTTACACCGCCGCATAAAACCTTTGCTAAAAGCTGTGGCAGAAAATAGCTGATCAGTAAGTCTGAAGTGTCAGAGCTGTCTGGGTAGGTGGAGGCACTAACAGGAAGGCAGGAAACCCAGTCTGTAAGCTTTGGGCTGGGAGAGAGGAAACCGTTTCCATTCAGTACAGAGATTGCAGGGCAACACTGATGGGAGGGCTCAAGCTCAGCCAAAAAGCCATTTTTTTCTCCTCTCGTTTAATGATTCCTGGTTGCTGGAACTCGGCACCCCCGGGAGGAAGCGTGGGGCAGCCTACGCTGAATGCTGCTCCTTGCTCCTACTCTTGCAGCCGCGGGGAGGGGAGTCAGAGGATCTATAAATGTATTTCACGCAAGTGTGTGTGAAATAACCCACATAAATCACCCTGCGAGATTTTTTTTAACTGCCTGCTACCTGTAACACCAGCCACAATTAGCACACCAACTTATTTACATGTCATAAATCTGTGGCTCACAAAGACCTGTTGTACTGACTTTTTACCACAAACCTGCGAGCTTTGGTAAATTCGTTAAATCAGACTCACCCCTTTCTTATAAAGGGTTTCAACCAGCTCACAGCAGCATAAAGGTAAATCACACAAGGGCTGCCTTGTCCTTCCAGACTCCGATCACAGCTCTAGCATTCACCCCTTTGCAATTCCAAATCCTGATTAGATCTGGGAATAGATCCTGCACATAGATCTAAGTGTGGGGAAAACAGTGCACCAAAGATCTGGAGTTCACTAAACCCCTTGGAGCCCCCACTGACATCTCCCAGCCTGGCAGCTGTTCCAAGGCAGCTTTCAGTTTTAATCACAAATTATTCTCCTGACAGGCCACAGTAAAATTAAAGCAAGCATCACAAGACAAAGAGGCTAGACTTTGGTTTACAAATTTCATGCAAGATCCTTTGGGGGTTCTAGTTTGATTCCAGGAAGAGCAAACCAGCCCCCCAGATGCAGCAGCTGTGCCCAGGAGCACCCAGAGGCAGCGGTGCTGTTGGCTCCTTGCACCCTGCGGTATCCGACAGCGGTTCCCGCACATGTGGCACCTCTGGCCAGCCCCACCAGTGGGTTACACTTTGCTGTGCCCAAGCACACACTGCCATGGATGGCACCACATGTTGTTCATTCCTCCTTCTCCTCACTGACCAAGCCCAGCAGGGAAATGCATCTCTTACAAGCAGCGGGAACCCAGCTCTCCCATACCAGGTGTGCATTGCATGAGGGAAATCAAAAGTTGTGTTTGAACCTGCAGTACCCACGTGGCTTGACCAAGCCATAAAACTGCAGCTGTGTCAGTACAGAGACACCCAGAAATGTCCATTTGCTCCTGTGTGTGCAGGCATGTGCTTGCAGCATGGTCTGAGCACTGCCTGGCACAATGAAGCCCCACTGCAAATTAGGGATGAGGGATTATTTTTCAGTTTCCCAGCTGCAAACTAAGGATTTACCCATCCCTCCATCCGTCCCACAGAGGTCTTGTGAGGATAAAATGAGTTATTTGAACATTTTGACGGCTGGAAGTGCTAAGAGCCAGACGGGAGGGAGTGGTCCAGAGAAGCAAGGAAGCAGAGCGTACATTCAGGGAAGGAGTTGTTCCAGCTAATGCACAGAAAGCTCCCTTGCTCCCTGAAAAGCCACTCCAGACAATGCCTAACAGAGTGCACATATTGCAGAGCCTCATGTATTCTGTTTTCCTGGAAAAGCACAGAGCAGCAGTGGTTTCGGGCTCTGCCTGGGCTCTGACCATTTGGAGCACCACACCACCTCCAACACATGTCCATTAGCAGAATTTAGGTCTCACTTTGGTCATTCCTTTTCCTGCTCCATTCTTGATGGCGTCCAAGGGCAGATGTTTCCACATCCCTTTTCCCCAAAATAAGGCAGGAGTGCTCCTTGTCCTTCGTGGGACTTACTGTACATCACAATTT
Source organism: Oreocharis arfaki (assembly GCA_013398015.1). Taxonomy (NCBI): domain Eukaryota; kingdom Metazoa; phylum Chordata; class Aves; order Passeriformes; family Paramythiidae; genus Oreocharis; species Oreocharis arfaki. Next base: position 119,231 of record VZRR01008421.1, read on the forward strand.
ATTATCTTTAGTCAATGGGGCAGAGGTAAAAAAACCCAAATGGCACCATCATATCAGCAGGCAAAACCCCCTAAGAAGTGCAGCAGTTCATTTATCTCTCCAGCACCATACTGCCAAAGGGGATGGTAGGAAGAAAATGATTCATAGGCACCCACCAAACTCACCAAACCCACCAGCATGTGGAGATTCAAATACAGAGCACCCTTGAACTCGGCATGGCAGGCCAGTGGCTGGGAGCAGCGAAAGGGATGGATTTTCACACCCCCATTCACTGCTGGCTGAATGATTCCCTGTCACACATTGGCCATGATCTCCACACAAGTGAGAGAAGGGAAAAATCTATGTACTGCAGCCAGAAAATAACCTGCAGTTGAAATCATGCTACCTTTTAGCTAAGGAAGGTGTTAATAACAAGAAGGATTGAATGGAAGAAGCAAAAAGGGATGTTCTGGATATTGCAGCAAGCTTTCCATCTCTTTCCTAAGCAGAGCAGGGCAGAATGGCTGCAGGCTGGACCACCAGTATACTGGCATTTTTCCCACTAATTGAAGTTTCCATTCACATAAAACTATCCCATGCTAATACATTGCACTTTCATTAAAATCACGTCACTTCAATTCTTTATACTTTTATTATGGTATATAAATTACGCTGTCCAAACAAAAAAAAAAATAGAAAAGCCATTATAAAAAGAAATTCTGAAATTAAGTGCTCCATTCTAACCAGAGAAAAAGAGAACGTTTTGAACAAAATAATTTGGCCTGTATATTTCTCTAAACAAAACTGTGTCACAACAAATGCAATCCTACAAAGACCATTTGTATTAATAAAATGGTATTTTTGCAATAAAAAAAATTGCTGGCAAAGTGTTCAGCTGGGTTTATTAGTGTCATTAAGAATCCTCCCACATTCTCTTATTTTTCAGCAGCTAGCAAGGAGGTACGTTCAGAATTTCATTATTTGAAAATGAGGCAATAGATAAAATAAAAAATAAAGAGCAATTTGTACTCCTATAATGGCTTCCTCTCCAAAGCTTCACAGCAGTTTACAAAAAAGTCTGTGATTTAACCTCCTCTCTTGCAGTGTATCTATTCCCCCTTTTTATGGCTGGGAAAAATATCTCTTGAGAGAGCCTCTGTTCATTTCAAACATCTGTATTCTGAGTGCCAAGAGCATGATTTACCACAGTTTATTGTGCTCCAAATCAGTGTCTAGGATAGGTACTCAGTATTTCTAGCAAAAAAGACCACAGGCATCTCGCATCAGCTATCCCAGACTCCTGGAATCTGCTAGAGAGCTGGAGTGAATTTGGGACAGCAGGAAACTCGGCCTCTGTTCCTTAGCTCTGGGCTTCGTCTCAATTTCCAGGCTCCAGGGCACAAGAGGCACTGCCTTTCACCTTGTTCTAGCCTTCTCCAAAAACACACGGGATATTTCAAATGTTTTGTTAGGCAGGAATAAGCTCCCTGCAGAAACACTGACTGGTTCAATTCTCTTTTGTCCGTTTTACAGCCTCTGCATTCCTGTTGGGCGACATTTAAAGACGCGAAAGAATTCCCGGTATTTAAAAAACTTCTTATTTTTAATGTTTTCTGGTGCCAAAACTGACAGACGTCTGTGCACGTATGGAAAAGGCAGGAAAGTGGGGCTGTTTCTGGGGAAGAAACGCTTCTTTCATTTCCTTCCCTCTTCAATGTCGGTTGATATTAATTTTAAACTTGGCTGGCACTCTACAGTAAGGAGAGTGAAAGATCTCGTTCTTTCATCCAAAAAGGTATCAAATAGGTGTAGCTGCAATTTTAAAGCAACCCCACCAAGCCATTAAGTTCCCAAAAGGATGATGGCTTTCCTGGCAGCACGGGGTTCGCCATATCAGATGCAGCAGACTACCAGATCACAAAGCCTTACTGCTTCGTTCTAGCCATGACCCATATTTCATCCTGTGCTTCAGAGGAAGATGAAAGGCCTTCATAATGCATCCTAAACATTACCATATGGAAAAATCTTGCAGCATTTGAAAAGGATAGGCAAATAGGGTCCTATAGAAATACTAGGACACTATAGCATTCACTTCTAAAATCCTGGTGGGACAATTATAATTTCTCTAATTTTCTGTAGCGAGGAAGTGTTTCCCTGATATATTCTATAGGCAGTGGTGAGGAGAGCTTTTCATCACAATAAACACAGGACAGAATGCAAAAATATCCTGATGCCCAAACCTGTGAAAAATCAGATTCCCGAACTCTACTGTCTTTCATGCAGGTAGGACAGGATTCAATCTGTACCTTTAAAATTGTATAATGACAGTAACTATAAAGACTCAGAACCAGCACAAGGACCAGTGAGGCCATTAATAATAGTAATAAATGAGGTTCTACGTGAGGAAAACACTTAGCCAAGGAATTTAAAAAAAAAAAAAAAGCAATTTTAGAATATGTTATGTCCTCTCTAAAATTCCCACTGCATTTGTTCAATTCAGTAGCAATTAAGGAGCAATTCCCTGTCTCAGAAAAGAGGCTGCAATCCACCCTGTGTTATCAGATGTTGCCTAGGAGGTCAGGAATGCTCCAAATGGTGCTGCTTCTCCCGGGCTCTCCTTGCCCTTGGGGCACAGTCACCAGCCTGGCGTCGAGAGCCGCTCTCTGCCTCGAAGCCGCGGGGCGGGAACTGCCCGAGCATCCTTTCCTCCAGGTAGGATAAGGAAGTCCACGTCTCTGCCAGGCTGCGCAGGGAGAGCAGGAGGAATAAAAGCAGGATCCCTCTTGCAGGAGTGCGCACCGTGGCGTTATCTGCATCATCATAGCTTTCCCTGGAGAAATGGTCTGCGTGGGAATGGGGGGCATGCTGCTGGCACAGGGCCCCTCCTCCAGGCTTCAGTGGCATGAGTCCTGTCTCACTGAGCACCACTGAGAGCCAGTAACCTTCCAGTGTCCCTCCTTCCCATGTACCTCCAGCTGCCACAGGTCTACAGACGTACAGCTGCATTTTGAACAAATATACCAGGCCTTTCCTTTCCTTGCACAATTTTTTCTTGGGCAGCTCTGGAGAGAAAACTGCACATTTCACCCCTTGGTTGCACAGCTTCAATGCCCAAATCTTCCCCTCCTCAGGCAGTGAATGCAGCTATTGTTTTGCCACTTGGTTGGGTTACTCTTTTTTTTGGAGAGCCTCGTGTTGCTGCCAAGGTAATGCACGATGTTACACACTTTAGAAACCAGCCCTGGTTGGGTAATTCTACCCTACCACCACCAAACAACTTAGGACTGTGTCAGCCCAGGGAAAAAACAAGCCTGGAAGCTAGAGGAGAGAAGATTAAAGGAAAGCAGCAGCATGGTTTTTAATTGTGCCTTAGAATTTCTAATCTAGTTAATGGTCCTTCCAGCCCATCCTGTGTAAAGACATGAGCATGTGGCAAGTACTGAAGGAGGATCAACACTGACACACTGACAGATGCGCTTATTGGCACAAGAGACTAGATTAGGTTTTGGACTGGATTTTTTAACTTGTTAGCTAGCCAGCAGCAACTTGCTTTTTTGGAGGGGAAGGGAGGAATCAAACAATTGCTGCAGAGGGATATTAGTTCCCTGGCACTTCATCTTCTTCCATTACAGATTCTCTGCTTGAACATGAGACAATGCTGCCATTCCTTCCCCCTGACTCACTGGCAATTCTTTATCCATCTCTGGTTTGCTGCTTTGGAGATTTTTTTGGCTGGAATTTGATCACCCCCGCCTGCCCTTTTATTCTCTCTCCATATTTTTCAACACTTCTGTCTCCTTCATATTATCCCAAAGCTCTGCTGTATAGTGAAAGCCTGTAAGTTAACCAGAAGTTCAATACATTCACCTCGATATCATGCAATTTTGCTTGCCCATTTGAGGAAGATGAGGAGCAAGTGCTTTGTACCACAAGCACGCTGGCACGCGTGGCAAAGAGCACAGCACAGAAGGTGGAAAGTGGCTGCCTGCCGAGAGGGATGCAGCTAATGTTTAACAGCACACGTATGAAAGCTAGCTCTGTTCACATTCCCTGGGAGAGCTGTCCCACGGGTTGACAGAGGGCTGTTCACAGAAGAGGGCGGGAGCAACTCAGGAGAACTGAATTCTAGCTGGTGAGAGGGGTGGGGGATTGCAAAAGTCCTTGGAGTCCAGCCAGGACCCTGGTTAGAGGTTAGAAGTGCCATGGGTGCTCTTGTTCTGACAGCAGAGTGCTGACAGAGGTGTCTTGTCCTCCTGCCAGGCTCAGAGCTTCTCGGAATCCGAGCAGTAGCTGAGCAGCAGCCAGCTGGGTACAAAAACATCTCCCATCCAGCCCACGAGTGCCCAGACCAGTCTCCCTTTGCCATCTCACTATATTTCAAGAACACAGGCAAGTGCAATGGGGTAGAAGTTTGGGACAATGGTGGCACTGTAACTGGACTGCACTTTTTGATAAACTTTGTGTTCTTTTGCTCTTCCCTACTTCCCCTTCTGCTGAGTCTTGCATTCCATGTGCATGGTCCCCAGCCCATGGGACCCTTTGTCCCACAGGGAGAAGCCACTGCTTGGACACCATATCACTGCTTGGAGGGTGCTGGGAACAGGGACTGTGACTTTTATGCGGCACAGCAGAGACACCACAGCCAGGGCTGCTTGCAGAGGGGTGCTTGTGCCTGGCTGGGTCCGTGGTTCTCCTGCAGCCACCCAGCCCCAAGGCTGAGCCTCTCGGGGAGGCTATTCATGGAGCAAGGGGTCGGGCTGGGACACCACCCCTGCTTGTGGCAGGGATGCCAAGGGACATGCATCCAGAAGACAGCAGCAGTCTGAAGAGCCCTTGCAAACACCTGGCTGAGGCATGCTGGCTGCTGAGCCTGCACCCTTCCCATGGAAGGTGAATGCACACTGCTTCCCTAGGGCAAACAAACAGAAGCACACCAGCCAAATCCCTCCTAGCCCACAGGAGTATTGCCAGGTGAGGAACAGAACAATTCACCCACCTACAGATGAGATTGCAGCACAAACAACCACATAGGAAAGAGGTGAGCCACTTGAAGGGGCCAGTTAAGCAGGCAATAACAAGGTCTGCCCTGCTTTCACCCTCCAGAGAGCCACCAGCCCTCAGCCTGGGGCACTGCGTGTCCCAGGAAGGAGCCAGAGTAGCTGCCAGGAGCCTCACCATCCCCTCTGAGGGCTTAAATAGCTAGCATCCCTCCTGCATGTCCACACTGAGGAGTCTTGCTGCTTCACATGGCCAAGCTGCTCCTTCAGTGGTTTTCCAAGCACAGCCTGTTTACTTTTTAATTGGGTGAGCAGAAACAACTGACACCAAAGCTACTGAAGAGCAGGAAGGGGCTCATCAAGTTATACAGCCCCCTTGGGCCAGCATTAGCACTGCTGCACCCAGCTGTGCTCTGGCTCCGTGTTCCATGGGAGGGTTCAGGGCCCCAGCCTGCCCCCGGGGCACAGCAGGCATGTCATGGAAAGCTGGACTGTGCCCACAACAACTACAGCCTACAGCCAGGTTTGTGCTGCAGGCTCTCACTGGCAGCACAGCGCCGTTGAAGTGTGTGCAGGAATGCAGCCATCCAACTTGCCAAAGCAGGATACACCTGCAGCCCTGGGAGCATTGCAGCTCCCCGAGGAAGACCCACAGACATTTCTTGGTCCTGCATCCCAAATGTCATCACATGGGTTTTGCTGAGCACAGAGGACTGAGCAGAGAGCTGGCTGGCCCCTGGAATAGGTGGCTGGTGGTGGATCCTCTATCCAAAACTGCAGGTGGTTGGCCCAGGGCGCAAATGGCAACAAAAGCATTGATCCTTCTGCAGTGAGAACAGAGGGATGCCGGCTGTCAGCTCTCAACCTGACCTGCAATTCTGAACCCTGGGTTCAGCTCCCTGTTCAGAAGCAGGACAACCTGTCCTCAGTTACAGCCCTGCTTGAATCCGTGCCCTTCAGATCCAAAACAAGCAACAACCAGTTCCTGATAGGGCTGAGGAGCAAACAGCAGGCCCATCAGCAAGGGCCAGGTGGGAGCTTCTGGCTCTAAGCCTGAGAGAGCTGGCGAGGAGGAGGAGAAAGCAGCACAGTGATGGGAACATTGCTCTCCAGAGAAGGGGTGCAGCAGGGGTGGCAGAGAGTGCACAAGTGAGTTCATAACTGGCAGTTAGGGAACCAGCTCTGCACTCAGGAGATGCTTTCTTGTGCCAGCTCTAGCTCAGCACCGACTGGATCAGCAGCATGACAGCCGGAGCACTAGGCTGCCACTTTCTCCTGGTGACCCAGGGTGTGCACCCATCACTACACTTGCACTCACACACATGTAAAAGCCCCAGGCCATCTGCTCTTCTTTAGACTTATGCAAAATTATGTAGTTTGAAAAGACCCAAAATGCTGATTCCTCCCTCAGCAGGGACACAGTTCTCCAGAAATACAAAAGCATGAGTCTATCAGGGAAAAAGGATATACTGGACAGTAAAACACTGTAACCGTCTATCAATGCCATGTGGGATGCTGCTGAAAGAATTTTGGAACAACTGTGAGACTTTTTGGATGCTCAAGCACTGAATGAGTCAAAAAATCATCTGTGTCCTACAGAGAAACATTTTAGAAAACAAAGCAATTGGCTTCTAGCAACATGATGTAACCTTGGTTTTTCCTCCCCTTATTGTAAGTGCATCTCTGGGTGTTTGCTTTTAAAGCTGTATCCATTAATAATGTGCCTCTATATTTATTTAGAGATATGTCAAACAAGGAGTGCTTATCCGTAGCTCCAGGCAACCCAACAATTTTAATACATAAACAGCTATATAAATGAGTCTCATAATCGTCCAACAAAAGCTTCAGTAACAAAGCACCCCATAAGCACACCGTCTCTGCTCAGGATGCTCAAAATTCGGCATCCACTTCAGCAGCCAAGGAGAATAAATAAGCTTTCCAAGGGAACCAGCTCGGGTTATTACAGATCAAACAGAGGAACAAGTTGTTTGCCTTTCCTTAACTTAAAAAAAAAACATCCCACAAATGGAAAAACATGGGCCAGTTTTTCAAGCAAGCTCGGCACGTTGCCTGCCTAAATTACACTTACATGCAAGTGCATGCAAATGCGTTGTTTCCCTGGTCATATGCCTGAACTGCATCCACATTTTCCTCAAATGCCTTCTGGAACGTGACAGGACACGCACGAGCAACCTCCCCAGCCCTTCAGAAACCAGAGTATGGGCATGCTGGTGGGAACAGAGGAAACACCTGCATTCCTCCACTGCACAAATGCAGGCAAAATAATGATGAGTCTGAAAAAAGCCTGACCGAAGGCAAAGGTCAGGTTGCTGGGACTTTGCGGAGCGGAGGGGGCTCGGCTTGGTGCTTGGCAGGAGGGAGCCTTATCCCCTTGTGCTTTTAAATGTATTTTACTGCAGGAGATGGGGTAAAAAGCCAAATAAAAACAAGCAAACATTTTCAGCTTCTGCTGCAGTTCTGTAGAGGGGTGACTAAACACTGCTGGCGATAGCTCAGCCCCCATCAGAGCCTGCTGCTGCTGGCTGTATTGCTTCCAGAGAGGTGGAGTCTGCCAGCCACTGAGGCAAGGGAGGTGCACAGTGGGGCACGATGTGGCACCCTTGTGCCACAGGCAAGCTACTGTGTCCCTGTGCAGATCTAGCCACTGCTTTGGGCCAAGCCCTGCTCCAGTGAAAATCCAAAAATGCACTTGCTGAAACCTTGAAGGACTTATTGCGCACATCCCCGACACGGAATACCAACAGTGATGTTTTGGCTGGCCCCGTCGGGGCTGAAGAGGTCCTGCTTTTCCCCTGGGGAGATGCTGCTGATCTCTCAGCTGGGCATCACCCACCCCACACATGGGACTGAAGGAGGGCACCAAAGGCACCATGGAGGCTCAGCTTCTGAACTTGCTTTTCTCTTCCTGGCTGGGAGTTGCATGCAAAAAAATTATGTGAGAGGGCCACAAGAGAGAAAGCTAAGAAAACCCTCAGTAATTCAGCTTAGACATAGGGGTTTTTTAATCCTCCTCCATCTGTCTGATGCCCAAAGAAAAAATAAAGTGCTTGGACAGGCCAGTTTGGTGTGAGTCCCTGTCCCTCCCTTCCTGCTCCCCCTCACTGCAGCACAAGAGGAAAAACACTTGAAAGGCTAGGCGGTGGCCTCAAGGATGTCTGCTTTGCCTCCACTCATGCCACTCTTCCTTTTGTATCTTTTCTAATATCCAAAGAGGAAAAAGGCAGGACCATCTCCTGCACCCAGGTGCCTTTCTCACACACACACAGACAAGCACATTCCCATTGAAAACAAGACTGCAGTGCATTGAACTTGTCCCTGAATGTAACCCTTCTGGCTTGAACAGCCCTGCTGGCTCCTGCCTTGGGCAAGGTTTCAGTTTCCCTGTGGCTTGATGACGTGATTTGGGCAGGATTTATGAGGCTTACAGAAAAACACAATTAAATCTAAGGGGCAATGGAGGGGATTTTTTTCTTTCTTTTTTTTTTCCTCCCTTTTCATTGCTTGCTTCTAGGACTAAGGCAAAAGTTGAGTTGGCAGAAGTCTGCTGTGTTGGCTGGAGCCTGAATTTCTAGCGAAAGATGTTTTCTCCCAGTCTAGTTAAATTAATTTCCTTGAGTTTTTCAAACACTTTCTTTGCTCTAAGTGACTGAGAAGCCATTGACATTTCAGTTGAAGAGCAATCAAAACACAGGACCTGAAGGGCCGAAGCCATCTCTGCTGTAACTGCTGTGGCTGGCACTGCAGCTGCAACCGCTGAGGGAAACATCCTGGAAAATAAGGCAGGTAGGGAGGAGACTGAAATATCCCCTCTGCTTCCAGCAGAAGAGCCATCCCTTTGGGAAGAGACCCAGTCAGGCCCCTGTCTGACCTTGAAGGCTCAAAGAATGGATGTCCCCAAATCCAACAGAGAGGAGCATGACCTCCTCTGGAAACCACACATGCTGGCAAAGAAAAAGCCTGTGTCCCAACTTTGTGCTTTGAGTTCTGTTCAATAAATAATAACAGAGTATGCTGGAACTGTGTCAGCTATGTCATTTCAGGTGAGGAAGACTAGTGTTTTCTAGGTACGAGCTCTGTAAATCCCCAAGGAGCAAGGTGTCAGGGCAAGCAAGGGTCACACTGTGCTCAGCGAGGCACGTGTGCACCCACAGCCACGTGTGCCCAGGCAAATGCATTTCTCTCTCCTGCAGAAACCAAACTTCAGATCTCATGGGCTGATTTTCTTAATCCAAAAGCAAAGGTCAAACAGAAAGTACGTGGCTTTGGTTTATTTATGGAGAACTTTAGCCATCAGACTTTCCAAAAGCATCAGCAAATTCTGCACATCCACGTTTAAACCCCTCAGAAAGGTGTTGTGCCTTGCCCTTCCAAAGGCCCCCCTGTTCAGGTGCTGGGCTCACAGTGTCAGGAGCCAGGAGCACAGCACCAGCCCTCCTGGCACAGCCCACAGAAGGGCCACGTCCGCCAGGAGAGGGGACATGGTGAACTCAAACACAGTGTGTCCTCTGAGGATGTCAGCTCACTTGAATTATTGACTTATCTCTTATTACATTACTGAAAAGGAGAGTGAGAAAAAAACCCTCCCAACTCGCCTGAAGAGGAAATGAATAGGGAAACTTTGAGATTTCTCCTCTCTCAAAAAAGTCCCTCGGTGAGCATGGCCACCACAGCTGCCACCTCACCGCCTGCCCTGCTGCCATCCCGAGAGGCCTTGCACCGCCTCAATCCCGATACCAACAAGGAAGTACAGGCACTTAACCGCACAGCCAGTTTCTTCTCTAAGTTTTCGGGTTGCCTCAGAAGTTTTTTAAACAAGACGCTTTCCTGTTTTTGAAACCTGTGCATCCGTATGGTTTGCAGGTTACTCAAATAACCTTATCACTTGGAGCAACGCTGGCATGAATTTCAAAACTGCTTACTGCGGTGCTCCCCTCCCCTCTCCACACATATCTATTTACTCATAGGGAGCCTTATTTACAGTATCTTCCTGCCAACTGCTGACACAGAAGAAAAAAAAGCCCTGGGTTACACATTAAGCTTTATCGTTGAAGTATTCATGCCAGACGGTGTCCAAACAGAGTTAACTGACTGACCTTAGCTCAGGGTAAGCCACACAAGGGGGAAATTTCTATCGCAATCTGCTTGCACGGGCAGAGCTCGTTTCGCACCACCAGCTTTTTCATCTCCTCCCCCCCTTCATCTGGGCTGAAAAGGCTTTTCAAAGAAAACACGGTTTTGTTTTCAGAAAGCCAAGCAGAGCTGGTTCCTTGTAAGTTCATTAAAGGAGGAATTACCAGAAGGAGACATTTGCAGGTAAACGTTAACGCATGGAGAGGGCTGCCTGTACAACAAATCCTGATCTAAAATCCACACAGCCCACAAGTCAAATCCAATTCTTCTGTCAAAAAGGGGAAAATAAAGAGGACTGCCATGCAAGAATATGCTGTCCAGAGGGTCTGGAAAATCCAGAAATCAGCTTCACTATGCCTGTTTTGCACAGCAACTTTGGAAAGATCTGCCAAACGTAACAGTTTCATTTGACAGTCATCTTTTGGCTTAACTTCTGAGCTGGCCGGTGGCCATCTCTCATTGCACAATAAATGCCTGCAAAATTAATCATAAACTCCCTGCCTGGAACTCCCAATGTTGCTCTCCTGAAGGATACCTGCAGCCTGCTCCAAAACCCTGCCAGTACCTCAAACCCTGTGTTCCTTAATTGCCCAGCCAGCAAGGGAGTACAAACCATCACAAAAACAACCCATGAACTTTATTCTTCCACTCCCACTTCTGCAATCTGCTGGCTGAGCCATTTACCTCTGTGTACGCTTCATGACAGCCGCACCACAGCCAGGCACAAAGGCGCTTATCTCAACCTCACACTTCACATCCTTTCTTCTCACAGCTAACACTTGGCTGGTGAAGAAAGTTGTGTGACCTGTCCCGGGGGAAAGAAGAACCAAGAGCTGCTCTCAGATTAACCTGTCCTGATCCTCTCTCTCCAGTAAATTCACTACCACCAATTCGGCAGGGGTGCGGTAAGGTCGCCTTGCTGCAACACTGGCTGCAGATGTTGGTTTTGTCACAGGGACTCATGGGACAGAGAGAGTTCGTTGTTTGTGAGAAGTGCTGGCTGGCCAGCCCTGCCACAGGAGTGTGGGGCATGGGGCATGGGTGGGACATCGCTGCACTAGCTCCCTGGATAAACCACACCCCACTTTACTACTCCCATGTCCCCTGCTGTAAAATGACTTTCTTCTGCCAAGCAAGGCGCTCTGCACTGAGGAGGGAAAGCCTCTGCTCCCCATTTCCCATCCTCAGCATGTAAGGCTAGCACTTCGGGGATGCCTTTCCCCGCAGTCCCTGTCTCACCGCAGGGGTGTAGCCCTTGCTCTGACAACCTTGTTAATGGCTTTGCACCTCGTTTGCAAGAGAGGTCTCTCCCTCCGTGTTCTCACCAGAGCGCTCAGGCTCAGGCAGCCCCCAGACACTCTGAGCACACCTGGATCTCGCCCAGATTGCACCAGGCAGCCGCTGTCACACTCCCAAACCCGGGCTTTCCAGCAAGGATGAGGCCTTCGGTGCCTTGGGTCGAATCCAGGGTGCCATCTCTTTTCCCTGCACCTCTAATTAAATTGCTCATTTAAAAAAAAAATAAGTGAATTGCATTCCTGCTATGTTAACTAGTTCCTCCTATGTAGTGCTCTTCTTCCAATAGACTAAATTGAATAGAGCACACAAACACCCCGAAAAAAAAACAACCAAAAAAAAGCACTACCACCACCACCCCCAAAAAACAAACAAACAAATAAACCAAACAAACAAAAAACCCCCAAAAAAACAAAAAAAACCCCACCAAGCAGGGTTTAATCAGCTCCAGAAGGGAGCAAGAATGTATTTCCTAACATGTCTAATAAGAAAACATAAAGGTATAAAACAAATGTGATTAAAACCAGAGAAGCAAGCAGCACAGATTTTATTACTATGTTTTCACTTTTTATTTCTTTTTAACAAGGATAAAAAATAACTTGTGCAACCTCCGCCAGGAAGTGAGTGGATCTTTGAACTCTGCCATCTGGCTAGTGGAATCTGTATTTTTGTTGCCTCGGGTTACAGGTTAATCCTGCCAGTTTTTATTATTTGTAGAAGTAGTTGGCCTCTTGGAAGCTTTTATGGTCTCTGTCACAGAGAAGATTGCTGCTGAGCAAAATACATGCACAAAATACTGGGGTCAGTGTGGTGAGGACATTGAGCAGGGATGAAAAGAGAGGGGGGGAAAAAAAGGCAGTTCTGGCTAATCTAAAATTATCCTTTTTATTACAAGAGAAGACGTTGCAACATGTGCTGGCGAATTTGCCTCACACTGCAAGTCAGCGCAGACAGGAAGGCTGAGCCTCCCTGCTCATGGTGGAAGTCAAGCCCGAGCATGCCCAGCAGCTGGGGAGACCCATGTGATGACAACAGCATCCAGCTCCATCTGGTGATGTGCTCCCAGCCCCCCCGGGCACTTTTCCATCTAGTCTTGCAAGCAGCTGGATCAATTTACTCTAGCCTACGGTGCACTGCACAGGCACAGACTGAAATTATTACTCATGGAAATCCCCTCTGTCTCAGTGCTTTGAACAAGGAATCAGGTAGCTTTCAACCTCCTGACAATTAATAGCCTTTGGTCGAGGGAGAACAGTGCAAAAATGCTGGAAGGGATGGGTTTCAAAACAGCTTGCTTAGTTTCTAGTAAATTAAAGGGAGTGGGCGGTTGAGGTACACAGTAATATTATCCAGCCCAGTGTGGTCTTCACTGACGTCAGCAGGACATTTTTTTCCCTTCTCTTTCCCTCTGTCTGCCTGCCTCCCGAAAAGAGACACATGGAGGCTAACGCTGTGACAGAAGCATGGCTCATACACCCGGAGAACCTCCAGCTTTCCATCAACAAAGCCAGAGCGCAGATGCTACTATGTTGCAAATGAGCAGCACCAAAATATATGCAAGTCATTTCAGAGGAGGAAAAAAGCTGTTGGAAACAGAAATCATGAGGACTTGCAGTATGTATTTCTCTCCGTGTTGCATGATTAACTGTTCTGACTAAGACAACGCTCTTCCTGTGGCTAAGAACACATCCTCATCTCAGATTGTGCTTGAAATAGCCCATTTGACCAGGGCCTCTCCCCACAACTGCTGTGCCCATCCCAGCAGGGCCCTGTGGTGTTTGCAACTGTGTTTTCTCAGTCTTACTTGAACACATAATTTTCTCTGAGGCCTCTGTACTGTAGGCTGGAGGCATTATACAATAGCTGCCAGCTTTGCATTGAAAATATGCCAATAAGTTCAGCAGAAAAATTCCACTTTGCTTTCAGCAAACTTTTCAAAACATGATTTCTGTGTACCATCGTGCACTTGCAGCCTTTTCATGCATTGCTATTTGCATATGGAATAAAAGGTGGCTTGACAGCAAATAAAAAGATGTACAACACTGAGATGCTGCAGGTAGGAAAAATCGACCTGCCCTAGGCTCGTAGACATCACCTTCCGGGTGAAACGTAACACTACAGTCCCCACATTTACTGTGTCAAAACCACAAAACACAGAAAGTGTCCAGGCCAGAATTTTTTTAGGGTTACAAAAGACAAAGGGGACTTTTTTATAACAAAAATGTGTACTGAAGCTGCTGTGCCAGGTTCTGACTCAACACAGACACATGCATACTGCTCAAAGTGGAAGATTTTTCCAGTAATTGAGTGGACTGAATGAGCTCATCATGACCCACTGAGCAAGTTTTCTTAGTATTCGTTTTGAGCAAGAGAACAGCTTTGATCAGTGTTTGCACTCATTTGACTTTTCCCCTGTTCCCAAACTTTTGTTCCTTTCATGAAACACCCGTTCCATTTGGCTCCTCTTGGTGAAAGGAGCAATTTTTTCCTAAGTGTGGCCATGGGACTTAAGTAAATATCACTGAAGCATTAAAAATCCAATGCATTAATGAAATGATACTGCAGGCACTGTCAAGTTACAGGATCACCAGAGCAGGAGAAGGAGAAGAGTACTGTCCAGGAAAGCCAGAAGACACGGTCATTCCACAGAACAATGCAGAGACAGACAGTGCATCCTTGTGCAGGAGGCTGAGGGAGATGTGTGAAAGTGGAAGACCATGAATCACTGCAAAGAAATTATGCGGTCACCAACCAGCGCGTTCTTCTCGGCCGTCCATATCCTGATCTCCTGATTTTGTGATGGTCACCCATGCAAATTGATGGCATTCTGCCTGCTGCTCTGAACTGCATTTTAGCTGCTTATTGTTAAGGTATGAAACCTTACAGGGTGTGAAGGTTGAGGAAAAGGTCTTGAACCAAGTTATTTTTGGCAGGAGTAGCTACAATTCCCTCAGGGCCACAGCTATAGAGTGGGCTTTGCTGCAAACACCCCACGTCCTTGTGCGCCTGCCTTCGGAGAACGAGTCGCAGATTTTTACAAGGAAGTATTGCCCGTTTGCCTTTTCTGCAAGTTGCCTGCTGAGATCCCTTTGACAACAGTGTCTTTCAGGATTCATTTGCAACTTTCATTAAGGCATTTTGGAGAAAAAAATGGAAGGAATTAATAGCTATCTGTAACTACAACTCAGCGTGGCAGTGCCTGTGGGTTAATGGAGCTCATATCTCCAAGTTGCCACTCCTGAGTTTGAGCCACCAACCTCTGCTCCCTTCTTCCTGCAAATGGAAAGTCCCTATTGCTTTACACAGTAGGCAAAGACAATTACCCTCTGTACTTTGAAAGAAAAGGAACTTTGGTGAATACGTAACTCGGCTAAGCAGCACTTCTCATTAAAAAGAAAATGCTCTTCCATTTTCACACCGAGCAGGTGCAGCCCAGGTGGTAGCCTGTTTTCTTCCAAGGTCTCACCAAGGAGTAGGAACAGCACCCCAGAGCCCTGCCTACACAGCTTCAGGCTTTCTGACTGAGCATTTTAACAACTCAGCTGTGGCCTCAACAGCCTGCAGCACAATGTGCCTGGCCATGGCAGATGAGGTTGAAAGGAAATCCACAGGTTTCTCCAGTTCTCTTTTTCAGCTATTTTTGGAGATGTGGTCGAGTCCAGGCCACATTGATCTGCACAGCTATCTTCAGACAGCCTTCGGCCACCCTGCCACGAGAGAGCAGAGCTTGAGCCCAGGTTTTAAGTTCCAAGCAAGGTGGCCCTGATGGCGAGAAACACAGCCCAGCTTGCTCAGCCTGGGCTGAGGTTGCCAGTGTACACTGGTTTTGTAGCACAGGATCAATGACAGCTGCCAACTCGTGTCACCCTGGCCACCAAACTGGCATAGGCTGGTCACGGGTCTGAGCCAGTCACGGTGCAGGCAAGGCTGAAGGTGGACCGGAAGGTGCACTTGCCTGAAGGTGGAAACAAGACCACCAGGCAGAGCAATGCCTCGTCACCCCCAGGCAAATTCAAGCAAATTCAAGCAAAAATGTTAATCATTCCACGAGATAGGCCCCTGCAAAATATCTTATGTGATTGCTTCTCACTAGCCCTGGCGAAAAGCATGCAGAGAAAGAGGACTGCACATCTCAGCTGACAGGCAAAGAGTCCTTTACAGGGGCACCCCTGAACTATTATTACCACCACTCTCCTTCTTTACAAAGCCTTCAGAAGTCTTTCCAAGATGGTATTTTGGTGACCAGACAAAGGTCAGAGTCCCTGCTATGATAAATCAGGCCTGATTTGGAGGCAGGTTCAGCTGACAGAGTCATCTGACCAGCGCAGCTGTGCACAAACCCTGAACCAGTTCCCTTCTTGTGTCTCTGTCAGGCTGGGCATGAAGCTCAGACATCTGCTAGTTCCTGAATTACAGCGTGCACGCAATAACGGACGTGCCCTGCTCGGGGAAGCTTGTGTTTATTATTTTCCAAGCTTTGCATCAACTACACACACAACCAGACCGCAGCGTCCGGTCACCAAATCTACTGTGTGCAGCTGCGTTGGCTGCTAAAATGAATGGTGACTTCGTAAGGCTGTGGCTTCCCTAGGAAAAAAAGAAAAAAAAACAGAACTAAAGGAAAAAATTTGCATTTCCCCTTTTCTGTCTTGCCAAATCCTTCCCTTCAAGAAACTACACAAAGTCCTGCTAAGCAGCATCACACTTGTAAGGAGGACAGCAGGCCCATCTGTATCACCCACAGCTTTGCTCATGTCCAGCAGAAACGCTTGGGGATAGTTCACAGCCACCTGGTGGGGGCCAGCGCATCCAAGTATTCCCTGGGGTTTGGGGGGATTGATGCCAACCCTGAGCCAGTGCAACGACAAGTGTCCCCACACGACTCCCCATACCACGTCCCAGGTGTCCTGCTGAGCACCAGCACAATCAGCTCCTGCTATCACCCCAGCCTAGGCCCCAGCACATCCCCCGCCCTGCTCCCACTCTGTGCCTGCTCTCTGAGGTGCTATTTGTGCTCCCCCATGAGAAAATGCTACCCCACTGAGTGGCCCTAAATGATTCCCTGCACCACCGCCTGCCCCAGCAGGAAACTGTGGCTGCCAGGCCACCAGTGACCAGCGGCAAAGCTGGGGCGCTCCTCCAGGCCCAAAAATGCCCACACTGGGGTGGGCAGCAGCTGAGGTCCCCCCACAGCCAGCACCAGTGTTCAGGGTGAGCTCTCAGCCCACAGCTGTTCTCCCACGAATGAGGCTGAAATCCCCTTCCGCCATTCCCTTGCCAGCACCACTGAGCTGCACTGCTTTGACCTTTTCAGGGAAACATGCCTGGACGTTTTGGCTCTGCCCCCTGGCAGCCACATCAGAGGGGGAGCTGAGCCCACTGTAAAGGTCAGAGAGGCACAGCCTGCCCCTCAGGGGGGAGGCTGGGCCTGCCAACTCAGCTGTTGTCTTCCCATGACTACGGCTGCCACCGCTGCTTGGAAAGGGTACGAGTGCAATCCTCTTATTACAGTCTGGAAATCGTAAGGCCATGGTCTCAGAAACAGGAGAGGCAGGGTGCTCTGTGCTGGCTCCTTGCCATGGAAAACTGAGAAGGGTCTTCACAAGAAGTTGCTTTTAGGGTTGATCACTTCTCAGAGCTACTTAGTCCTGCACTCAAAGAGCCAAACCTTGTGCTTCACGTAAGGCATTTGTGTCTGCTTGAAAAAAAACAGTAAAAAGCCCCTGAGACTGAGAAATTTTAGACACAGCAAAAAACCCCAAAGCTTCAAACCTGTGAGCACCTCTCCTAACCATACACAAATCACTTCCATATTTTACAAGTTTTGAAGAGTGTGTGTATGCGCTTTTTAAATCAGCAAGCCTGACCCTGAAGCCATCCAAAACTCATGATCAAAAACTTCTGAGTATTTGAGGTACAGGTGACATCATTCTCCAAAGGGTTCCTTCATCTAAGAAAAAAAAAAGGTAGGAATTTTTGAAGCAGAACAACAGAAGCCCTGAAAACTTGCTTTCTGTGCCAGGAAACACGATGCATAATGGGGACATACACAGCCCCCTCAGTACAAGTGAGAAGCAAAGAGCCGCTATTTTCTGTACTTACGGGACTAAAATGACCTCCAGACAAAATCCCCACCACCTGTGATGTTTGAGTGCTCAGAAACAAAAATCTGTCCTGTGGCCTCTGTGCCTTTTGTCTACCCTCCTGCATCTCTGCATCCAGTCTGAGGAGCACGGGTAGGGCATGGGGACATGGCTGAGGGGTGCTGCCATCCACATGCTTCTGTAGTGCCCCTGGGTCTTTCAAGGCACCCTGGGTTTCTGCCAACGCTGCTGAACTGCTACTGTTCACACACTGGTGTGCTTGGTACCAATTTCAGGGTAGCATAACATCCTAGCAGGCTGGGCTGTGGCCACTACCAAGAAAGCTCAGGTTTGCTCCCTTACCCCAGCAGCAGTCCCAAGGGCTGTGACTGTGAGACCAAGTCATGCAGTCCAATACGAGCATATCTGTAGGGCAAAGCACTCGGGACTAAGGATTTTACATCCATTAGCACACATAGTTTAGGAGGGGTTGCATCAGACTAGCTGCAGTCTGGTTCTATGAACTCAGCTGGGAAGCAGATGGGGTGCTCCCAGAGAGCACTTTCCAGTTTAGTTTTTTCCATCAGAAACCCAGCCTATGTATTGCAAGGTCACCCCGCAAGGCGGAAAGTTGTGTGGGAGCAACCAAGGTGCTTGTCCAAAGGGCATCCCCAGCCTGAACTGAGCCAGTAATGCAGGCACTTCCAGCTCATCCATCTGCCCTGGGCATGGAAATGGAAAAGCCCCACTGTCACTGCTCACCAGATGCTAAGTGACTTGTATGAGCAACCCAGGTGGATCCAGGCAACCAGGCACAAGCACAGGGGACACTGGCTGAGAAGGGGAAGGAGAGGAGATATGTTTAGGAAAACAATGCTGAAGAGGAGGATGGATGCAGTTACAGCCCCTGCCTGTGTACACTGGGATCCAATGGGACAGGACAAGGTTTTCCAAGCCATCCCATCTCATCCCCAGACCACACTGTGCTCCCGCAGGCTGTGGTGAGAGAGGAGGAAGGTGCTCCTCAATGCAAGTCTGAGTGAAGGCCTGGACATGGGGGTGGAGGCGGTGGGGCAGGGGCATCCAGCTCAGCCCAGCCTCCTCCAGGAAAAGGCAGTTTGGCGGGCTGGCCTGCAGCCCAGGCAGCTCCAGAAAGGATACGAAACCTCATCATTGTGAAAGCAGGAGGTGACAGTTCACGCTAAGGCAAGGGGCTTCAGGGTGATTTCACTGCCAGCATGAGATGCAGCCTGCTGTGTGCCACCACTCTGCAGCTCCTCAGAGCTCCCCCCGGCACAGCGGCTACAGTGAGCCTCCAGGAGTGTTGTCCCCCATCCACCATCTGGGGCAGCTCACAGCGTGGCCAAGGACAACTCTCTTGCTTTGAGATACCTACAGGACTTTTCCTATCTTTGTCTTTATAAGGAAGAACAAACACAGGAAGATGAAGGCAAACATTTGTGACAGAAAAGAGGTGTAAAATCATGAAGGTGCCAGGTAGCACTAGTTTGGATTTCCATGGAAAAGCAGGGCCATCTCAAACAGCCAGATGCCCATGAAATGTTATTTCTGGACACTGCTTCGGAACTGACTTGGGGGTAAGTGTGACATTTACTGAGTCACCTCCACCACTTCCTGCAGCACCTGGAGCTTACTTCAAGGGCTCTCATTCAGATACTGAGAACTTGCTCACTGTTCAAGTTGAAAATAACGCCGTTTACTTTCATTTTTTTTTCTGAAAAGCTCTGCTGAAATCATGCTCTGTAATGCAACAGCCTCCAGTGCAGCCTCATGTGCAGTTCACACAGCACGACGAAAGAGCAACTTAAAAGTTGTCAGTCACCTGATACATCTCCCAGAAGGCAATCAGCAACACATAGCTGCTTTCTCCTTGAATCCAGTAACCAGCAACAAGACTTTCTTTTTCCAAGCCACCCAAACCATGTTGCACCCTGAACACTGATGAAGGTTTTTGCCACTTCCTCTGACTGCACCAGTAAGCTGTGCCTCCTCAGCCTCAAACATGGGCTGCAGCGGCCGCACCATGAACTGAAATAATTTTGAAGGACAGCTCTGAATCTCTGCCTTTATGAAGAGTCATTCAGGGCTCCAGTGTCCCTGCTTGTTCCTGTCAGAGCCCTCCAGGGCTCAGGATGCACAGCCTCAAAGTGCAAGCAATTTCAGAGAAGAGGAACTGAAAAGAAAAGCTAAATCCAATTAAAAAAAAACAAACCACAAAACCAACAACCAAACACAGATAAATATTTCTTTATTTTCATATCTAAATTATTTTTACATGTTTCTTCTCTTTTTAAGTACTTCCCTTACTGAGGATCCAGAACTCTGATTAATTAATTATGTATACGCATTAAGCCTCCCTGTATGTTAATAAGGAAAGGGCAGATTTTCCACCTTGGTATTACAGAATTTACACAACATTTCGCATCCAATCCAAAAACATTTGTGGTGTTTCTTTCAAAAGTTGAAGCTGGATAAAGAACATTTTGTCCTTATGATGACAAAACCTTTCATTAAAGGCCATTACAATCACAAAGGATCAGCCACCTAAACCCAAGTGTCTTTGTTGGCAGCGCATCCATTAAAACAACTACTCGAACAGGATATGACATGTGAATGTTTAGTCTGTGGAAAAAAAAAGAAAAAAAGCAAAAAAAGTATCAAATGTAGAAATGTAGAAATGTCAGGGGTGAAAGAAGAACTGGGGTTGTTTGCTGTTAGAAATATCTCCTCTTGCATCACACTGGCCTGTGAGAGCCATGTATGCAGAAGCACCATGGAAGTTCTAGGAAAGGATGAAAAACCTCCCTTTCTTGTGAAATACACTGTTTTCCCGGAGACCATTCCAATCCAGAGTCAGACAGGAGTAAATGTGCAAAGCTGTCTGAGAAGAGCTGCAAACCCACATTGTTCTGCCCATGCATTTGGATGTCAAGGCCCCCTGGATGCACTGTACAGCGGCTCTGCAGCACGGCAGTGCCAGGGCGAACGGTGCTCACCCAGCAAAGAGCAAACCCACCAGTGCAGACACTGTGCTGATGCTCTGCTTGCTCTGTTGCTTTGGGCAGACTCTAAGGGGATAGTTCATTTATTTTCAATCTCTCCTTGGCCTCTCTAGTCTGGGATATCGACCAAAAGGCACAGAAAAATGTCATGTGGACAATAAACTGCCTATTTAAAAGAATTAATATTGCTGCATTAAGCCTCCAGGGCCTGGGAGGTTTCACACAGGTACACAACTGGACATTCAGCTCTGAAAAATGAGGCTGGACAGAGTAAAACAAAATTATGTTCTTTCCAGCTGGACATATTTTATAGCCTGTCAGTCTGCCACATTAAATGGAAGAGAGGGAAGACCAGTTGGGACGTGCACCCAAGCTGAGATCTTCTGATCATTCCTCTTTTTTCCCTCTTTCTACTCATATACGTGGAGACTTTGAAAACTAGGTGCAGGCTGGGGCTGGTTATGAACCAAAACAAGGAGAAGGCTGTTGTGGACATCTGCGCTTGCTTTCTTGTGGGACTTGTCAGAAAAAGAGGCATGCTGCATTTTTACTGGAAGGGGAGATTAATCATCTAGGAGATACAAACACAAGAGAAAAGAAATAGTGTCTGTTGAGACCCTTCCAGCTACACAGTGCCCCTTGCCCAGCATGTTCCTGGCCTTGCGGGCAGGCTCAGCACCCGAAGGTCTCCAGGGCTCTGAAACATGTGGAGCTGCAGGGGAATGGCTGGGTGCCAGAGACAGGCACCTCCCATGCAACTGCCAAGGCAGCAAGATCCTGCACACTGCCAATTCTTCATAAAATTACAGAAAATGTTAATTTATAGCAAATCCTTCCCAATTAAAGACCATAAAGCTACACAGTTAATCAAGCTGATTAAATGAATTAAACTTGTTAAGAATAGTTTTATCAAAACATTTACATTTCTGCTGAGCAGAAATTCATGTGACTTTGAGCTGCAAAGTACACAGTTGCCATGAGAGAACTAAAAAGAGGATTGGGAACATTAACCATGTGAAAAATCAAGCCTACTACTGCCTCTCCTAGCATTTATTTAAACAAAGGAGCTCCCCGGTCTATTAATTTCATCACCGTGTCAGGTATCTCCTACTTTCTGGAAAGAGAGGCATTGTTTACCCACAGTGGTGGGAAACACATGGGTCCAAAGGTGGTGAATTTATCCCCACCTTAAGAAACATCTCCAAGCCAAAGTGCTGCAAGAGGTCCTGGGAGAGCAGCACCCCTCACCCAACCTACGGTGTACACTCATGGCACTTGTCCAGGGAAAATTATGGCCTCATCTCCTGGGTCCAAGAGCACCTGTAAAGAAACACGTCCATAAGAGTACACAACACTCACGTGTCCACAGCTGTCTGAAAGATTAAAGTAACTCAGCAGGGGATTTTTCCTTACATATGTCTGTTCAGCTTCAGGCCCCACAGACATGGGTCCAATAAAGGCCTTAGATGCCTAACTTCTTAATTTAGACACTCATCTTCATGGTCACCCAACCATGAAGACGTGTACTGCTGAGAGGAACTGGATATTCCTCCATCATCCTATGTTCTTCAGAAGAGAGCAGAGCATGTTGGTGGTGACATCTCATTTACCTGTGCCACACCAGGACCCACCAGCCACATGTCCTCCCAGAGCCTCACTTGATGGGGCTGAGCTGGGAGCAGACAGACCTGTAATGGCTGGACACAGGCTGAGCTGGCATTGAGAGTTTTCTCTGAGCTTATGCAGAGAGAGGGGCACCCTCTCACAACACTCCATACCTCTTTTAGGATAAATAACATGTGGGGTTTGCTGTCTACCTGCTCACTGTAGAGCAAGTCACGATGATAGGACTTACACCAAATGCCTCACTCCTGCACAGCTCAAATACAACAAACCATGGCCAGGAATAGGGTATCTAACCACACAGCAGCAGGCATGCCTGTCACAAATGGGTAGCCCATGTGCAAGCAGAAGGCAGGTTAGTGTGGGCTTCAGATCCTTTTCAAATATTTAGCCCACCTCACTGATGGGTTTTCTTTGCTGCTGCAACATGCACTGCTCTCCACAGCAGGTAGTTTGAATGTAGTACTGTGTGTCTGCCCAGAACTACATCCTCAATAATGTCCTGCCAGCTGAGGATTTAAACAGTGGGAGTGCACAATTCCAGCTAAGAAGGCAGTGAAGTGGGAACAAGCATGTTTAGAAGATCTGCAGGTTCAGCATTTTGCAGCAAGTTCTGCTAAGGAAAAGACAAACTTGGCATTGATGCTCCATCTTCTGTGCCATATGCTTTATTCATTTGAGAGTTGTTTTTCCTGCAGGGGAGGGTGGATTGGCAGGTATGGAAAGAAATTCATTAAAATTACTTTGGTTGGTTCTTTATGCTGGCCACCATCTCCATTTTGGTTTTTATTTCTCATGGCCAGAACAATCCTGAAACAAAGACATCCGCTCCTGGAGCACAGTTAATACTCTCAAAAGGAGTGCCTGAAAGGCCACGCTCCTTGGGTGAGCCTCTAAAGGTTACAAGTTGTGGCTGGAGTATTTATAAAGAGTGGTAGAAACCAAGAGACTGATAATAAAAATAACACATGTTAAGAAACCAAATATACTCACATGCCTTGCAACAACCTGGGTATTAGCAAAGGTACCATCTGCTTTTGTGCAAGCCACTTGCATGGTTTTGCAACAACAGGTTTCTCAGATGGTACTTGAACTGAGCTACCTATTCCATTTTGTACTACTTGTCAGATAAATGGCAGCCTTTTTAATGCAAAGACAGACATTTGATTATTTTAGGTTCAGGGATTCTGGCCAATTCCTTTCCAAAAGTGGCTGGGGTTGAATAGCCAAAGAAAGTTTATGCATTCAAACTTAATGATGCTTAAACACTGCAAGTAACAACATAGAAATGGACAGAAGCCTGAGGGGTAGCAGAAATCTCTAAGAAATGGACTTTTCTGCTCAGAGGAACTGCCAGCAGCTCCTGATAGTGGCCATTACAAATGTATTTTCATGTTCTACCCTTTTAGAGTATATATTATTTTCAGTTAAAAAGAAGTCTGCATTCATTCTTGAAGTCCTGTGATGTTTCTGCACCTGTTGGTTTCCAGGTCTGTCCATAGGCTGTAGCAAGTTTTTGTTTATCCATATAAGACAAAGCTTTGAAGGGTTCAGACCACAAAAGCAGAAATCAAATAACTCATGAGCCACAGGCAAACAGGGTGGGACATTTGGCTCCCACGGCTTTGGAGAAGCTTCCTGTTCACTGCCAGTTAATTGCAGTGATACTGGGTAGCTACACATACAAAGTCCTTTGCCTCTCTCCTTTCCTTAATTATGAACTTAGGTACAAACCCCTTCCTATTTCCACCTCTAATGCCTACAGGGAAGAAATAGTCAAAAAGGTTTCTTAAGAAAGATGAAAACTGCATAGACGTCCTAGTAAATGCTCTTCAGGTAGTGCATGTTTCACAGGTTGGGCTTAGGTGTCATTTACAGATTAGGCTGAAATTGAGTCCTTTCATATTCTAATCCACATTGAATATAAAAATGAAGTGTCACCTGCACATACAAAGTGCATATACCATTCCTAAGCTTTTACGTGCCCAAACAATCAGCTCTTAAAACCTCTGCCTAAGTTTCAGCAGAAAGCATTGGTGCTAAGAATAACCAAGGGCTGGACTTCTCCAGAAGAGCCTTGCTCACCATTTTAACACCCCTCCCTTTCCATATATCCAAACTATCAGCCTGCCCAGACTCCAAGGAGTGCCCAGTGTGACTGTGAATGGAGAGGAACAATTTCCCAAGCTGGAGACTTATGAACCTGTAAAGCGTTTCTTTCTCTTTCTCATTTCGGATCTTAAAATGAGAAGGAGTGTGTGAGGTTTTGTTTCTAGTCATGATTTCACAAAAAAATGTTTCTGAAATGGGGGATTGGGAAGGAAAACAGCATCTAACAGCTCCTGCCGGGACATGGGTAGTGCAAGGAAACACTTGGAAAAATAACCCATAGCACTTGCTGAAAAGGGCTTAACAAATGGAAAAGAGGGAGTATCAAACTAAATGCTGGTTTATAAAATAAGAGGGCCTCATTTGGACCTGCAGAGAGGTGAAGAACATTGTATCGTTGAGCAGAAGGGAGATGACTTTTCTCTGCAGTGTGCTGCTGGGTCTGAGCCATCCTCTAAACAGAAAAAGCTACTGCAGGCACTTGTGTGTCAAAGAGATGTTGGCATATTGGAAAGAATTCAACAATGAACAACAATCAAATGACTAAAGGGAAGATTAAATAACTAAATAGTACAGTTTGAATAAGTAAATCCCTAAGAGGAAGATAAAATCATTTGAAGGTGTCAACGTCAAGGAGAGAGTGCTGTTTACAGAGCTCCAGATGAAGTGTAACAAGAAAGGAAAATACCTCTTCCTGCAGAAAGGGAAAATGCAGACTGGAAGTCTGAGCTGCTAACCCCCTGCTGGTTACCTTTGCAGCCCTCTCAACCCCCTACCAAAACCTCAGTTGATGCAGAGGTTGCCGAGTGAGTCCCTAGGACCACTAACAGTCACAATGGCAACACCCTTCTGCAAAGCAACCTGCCACACATACCATGTGTGCTGCACACCAGCAGGGTCCTGTCCCCCTGTGCCTGCACCTCCCGCATGGAAAGAGAAATCCAAAGTGTTTCTTTTCACATTTTCTTATCACTAAAATACCGTTTCTCCCCAGCATTTGATTCAACAGCAAAGCACGAAGCACCTGGTAGGTCTGCAGAACAGCAAGTCCACCCCTGGAGCCTGCAAATGCCACATTACAAGCACAGGTCAGTACTTGCCTGTAGCACTTGGATAACCGGATGCATAGCGGCAGGATTTCACACACACCCCTACATGTTTTCTGGTGGGGCCATCCACAGAGCCAGTTTCTAATTTCCCCCTGTGAGCTCTGTTTGGAGTTAAAGTTGCTTAACTCTTCCCATTAGTGATGGCTTGCTTGAGCTCAAACACACCATACTGGATGTCTGCCTCAGGCAGACTCTTTTGGTAATTTTTTAGCTAAAATAATTCAACTGTCTCCTAGAATAAGATTAGAAAGATATATGTTAGCTTGCTCTGTTCAAATAAAGAGATCAATCATGTCTGTCTTCAGAGTCTGGTATTGATACTCAGCCAGGGGAGGGGGATGTGCCTTCGCAAGGGTCCTAAGTTTTCCCACCTGCGGTCAAGTTACAAGTTTTACAAAGCCTCACTCTGCATATGCCTCATGGAGGCTTGTTTGAGTTTGGTAGATAATTTATCTGAGGACCTCATCTGTTTTGGTCTTGCTGCCGGCCAGGAACACAGGTGCTGCCTACCATCACCAATGCTGAGGGCTGCCGTCTGCTGTGGCCTTGAAGGTGAAGCACGGATTCTCTCATCCTGCACAGCTGCAATTAGGCAAGACAGGGACCCTTCCCCATACAACCTCAACTCCCCTGAGAACTGTCTGCCCTGGGCATTAAATGATACAGAGTTGTTGTTGGGAGAAAAAAAAATAATTACATATGCATTTTTAATCCTGTAGCTAAAAGCAACACTATCATGGCTCCTGTGCAGATGGGCCTCAGATGGCAAGTGTTACATCAGCCATTTCTTACTGCCAAGTGCTTGACCCTACAAGCTTCCCATCCTTTCAGTCTTTGTTAGGTTTGTGTCATTTCCTTGATTTATACATGGCAAACTGAAACAAAAATGCAGGAATCCCATCATGTGACATCATACCGGCTGCCGCATGACTCACCGGCAGGACTGGCTCTTATTCTCAGATGTTAATTCCATCATGCTTGAAAAGCAGAATAACTGGGAATACTGATAACCCAACAGCCTCTGCTGAGGGAGCAGGCAGAAATGACTCACAGCCTGTGCCAACAGCTTCCCCACATATTTGCTGACAACAGACAATTACTGCGCAGCAGAAATGCCTGGGTTTGCTGTACCCCAGGTTCTGCAGGAGGTATGATCTTAGGAGGATACTCCCAAATCTGACTTCTTCTGCTCCTCCTGGTCCTCCCAGCCTGTCTTCTGCCTTGGCCCTGCTCCCATATCCACATCTGACATCAGTTCCCCTCTCCAGGCAGGGGGCCTTCAGCCCTTGCACTGCAGTAAGGTTCCCTCCCTCCTTCCCTCCCTCCCTCAGCCAGGTCCTAGCCCTAGTCAGCATCAGCCTTCCTGCACATTCACCTCGGTATCAGCAAAGGAGCACATCTGGGAGCTCCTCCAGGCTCTGGTCCACAGCACTGCAGCAACCCTGTCAGCACAGAAAAATAATGTCAAAGAGCTGCTGCTCGGCACCTGCAGCAGGAGGCTGCAGTGTGCCTGCCATATCATCATCTGCGATATAGCTGCCAGACTTGAACAAGTTTCCACTGAGCAAGTGCCTTCAGAGAATTCAGACTCTAACTCTTTAGAAATTTCTGTGGCTGAGATCTGAGGCCCTTTTTTCCCTATGGTTTCTTAGTTCAACTTACTTTTTTTATCCCCATGAAAAACAACCAAAGGTGCATTTCTCATATCTGCCAATTTTCAAGCCTCTCCTTTAGAGGCAGAAAGTGCTAGAGTTCATCAACAGATCACTTTAAGAACATGTTTAAATATAAAGGAAAAAAAAGTGTTTTTCTCATCTCTTTCTTGTAAGCAAGCAAAACCATTTTTTGCTCAAGCTTCTCAGCTGCATTCAGCCTGAGACAGATACCCAGAACAACTAAATGGTAGATAGATAAAGTTTTCACGGGTTTACGAGCAACTGAACACTTGGTCTTAGAAGAAACTTTGGACAGTCTTAAAAATGGACAGAGTCTGCATCAAAGTCATCAAGTACATTTAATTTAAACTGAGCTTCTGCTGAGTCAGGAGTAGAGATGAAAAGAAAATGCATGAATTTGATGGTAAATTCCCCAAATTTGTAACTGGTTTTGTACTTTCTGAGAAGACCATGGTGAAGAGATTTGTTTCCTTTGGAAATGCCTGTGCTCTGCCACAAGCTGCCTAGGCATAGACTGTATGGGATCTAATAGAGCCTGATGAGTGATTCTCCCCAGGACCTCCACTGGCTCTCCAGGAGCCCACTCTGGGACCTGGAGCTGCATCTTCCTGCTTTCCCAGCACTCACAGACCTCCAAGGAAGGCTACTTATGCTGGGGGGGCACCACGAAGATGCAGGTGCCAAGCACGTGTTGCATTGCTCAGTGCCCAACTGGGAGCTAGACACAGAGAGCTGCTGAGCTAGGTATGGGAGCAAGGGCCCCAGCTTTTTAGATTTACTGTGTATGTGTGGATTATTTAGAGCCTGGAGTAATGGGCACCCTCAGTGAAGGGTGCTGCCAAAGAGAGGGAAAGCTGTGGGGTTTTATTTTGGATCAGGCCAGGAAGGTCACATCACTTTGCAATGATGTTATGGCATGAACTAACAGAGCTGAGCCTCAGCCCATCTCCCGGTCTGTCACTGCTGAGCATTTCCATCTCTACATCACACACACACACGCTCTCCCTGCACAGGGCCATCCCACCAATACCCACCACGGCACCATACCTTACATCAGGCCACTCCTGCTCAGGAGGCATCTGTGCAGAATGTGCAATCATCTGCCACCTCAAAGCACAGGCAAAGCCTACTCCTCATTTGTTTTTGCAGACATGAGTAGGAGGCAGGTAGCAGGTCTGCAGACAGATGGGCTCAACCTGTCCTTCCTTCCTTCCTCTTGCCTCCCACCTTTTCCCAAGAATGCCCACTGCATGCTTGAACCTGCAGTGGAGCCACAGCACTTGCTGAAACACCTCTGCCCCTGCTTCAGGGATGATTTCCCCTGTGACTGACAAGCTGGTGCTGGCATTTCACCGTGCTGTTCTTCAAGCCCCTCTTTCATAGCTACACCATGATTCCTGATTCTTGCGACTGAGAACCTGCTTACTTATTTATGCTTGCTGACAGAAAGAGAAAGGAGTGGAGGTGGGGTGCAGGGGGCAAGAGAGAAGTGTGTTTTCATTTCTGTGCTTTTGATTTTGTCTGAGCAATACAGAAAAGCTGCCCTTACACCGATGGTGTGACCACTGTTGGGGCAGCAAGGGCGTGAACAAGAGGACCCGTGAGCCCTGCAGAGCTGCATGAGCTGTAGTGGCATCACTCCGTAAAGGGAACCCATGCACAAATTTTCATGTGAATCATGAAAACCCAAGCCTCCTCACTCTTCTCCACGTGCCAATCCCTCCTCCTGTTTTCTCTATAATTCCATTTTCGTCTCTCTCCCTTCTTTCCACCCCTATTTTACAGAAATTGCTCCTTTGGAGAGGAGCATCCCTGTGCTGAGATGATGAGTTTATAAGGCAGAGGGCTGCAACAAACACCTCGTGAAGCCCAGCCAGCAGCCCCTGGCCCCCTTCTTCCCCTCCTCAAAGTTCACACGGTTTAGTATGCAAGCTTCCTGCTGCCTGCCCAGCCAGCTCACTATTCACAGGCAAACTGCGCTCCTCCGCTTGGCTCCCGAAGAAGAATAAGTATAAAAAGCCCTGAAAGTCTTGCTGCTGAGCCAGCAGGAAACTCAAACTGCTCTGAGCATGGGAACCAAGAGAACCGCTGTGGCCAGCACAACAGGTATTGTTTGGGAGGAAATCCCGGCAGCAGACATGACTGCCTACGCACACACAGATATATATGTATATGTTTAGTGAGAGTTTGGCAAAAGGGAGGGTTGGGGAAGTGTATGAGGAGAGAAGAATAGATTAGCAGCTATATCCAAGAAAGAATAAGAGAGCTGCTCAGCCAAGAAAAACAGCTATTTCAGTAGCCAAAGAACTGACCCGTTTGCCATGCACTTGAACCATGTGGGACCTCAAGGTAAAGCGATGTGTCTGGCCTTGGTCTCTTGACGTCGGTTTTTTGACAGGTCTTTCTATGTCCTGGATTTTGCTCACATCATGAGTGAGTTTATGAGGCAAATGCCATGTTTGTCCCACTTGCTGTGTTTTGATTTATGTCAGGGAGCAGGTTTTTTTCTGGATTCCCTTTGAATGAAAGGAAATGAGGAGATGGACTCCAGGAGCACAACTCCTGCACTCCAACCTCTAATGAGCATCCAGTCCCTGGGAACCAGAACTGAGGCAGTCTGATGTAAATCCCCTGACACAGCAAGTGTTCAGCACCAAACAGCCACCTCTGTGAATCTGCTTCCCAATGCACCACACCAGCTGCTAACCACAGGCACAGTCTATCTGCAAATATGGTAAATTTAAGTGCAAAAAGAGAAGGAAGAAGGAAAAATTTGAATTACATAACTTCTTTTTTCAGTGAATAAAAAGTGAATAAAAGCTGTGGTAAATGAGCTCACAAATGTCACATTCACAGGGATCACAACAAGAAATTTGACAAGACTATGGTGGTCTAGAAGTATTTTAATTATTATGTCTTACAGTCTTTCTTGACAGAGATATTCCAAAGAAATCAACTTGAGAGCAACAGGTCATCCCACCCAACTCAGCACCCCTTGCAATCATTTCAAGGAGAAGCAGCTGTGAAAAGCCCAAATAAGAGAATGTGGGGCCCCAAGTCTTTGGATAAACACCAAAAAGCAGTTTGGAAACCTGGCAGAAACAAGCTGATTCTCCAGAGTCTTTAACACCAGTGGAAAATGTGGCTAAGAGCTTACCTCTGCTACTAGCAGCTTTCCCATAATAGGTTTTTCCTGTGCTATCAGGGAGCTCCAGACTACTCAGGACTTCTGCAGTGGTCCTACCCCTGAAGGTCCACTGCAGAGTCATGGATGAAGGAGGGAGATCTGAACTCTTACCTCCTGGGCTCCCAAATGAAAAGTCCTCAAAAAATAAACGTATCTTAACACTCTGCTAACTCCCTTAGTGACCTTGGCATGGGCACTGAGCAGAGATGAAGGCCTGGTGAGCCAAGCAGTAGGAAAGGCAGCTGGTTGGTGCAGAGATAACTCGGGAGGTTCAGAACAGCCACATAGAGCCAAGAATGGAAAATGTGACCAGTCCTTTGAGGCAGAAGGAACAGTCACGTGCAGGAGATTTTAGTCAGCAGTGTGAAGCTCAGAGATTCCCACCATCACTTCTCCCTGTGACGGCCACTTGGAAGAAAACAAAGCAGTGCCCTGGGGAGCAGCAGCCCCTCAGACCCAGGAGCTGCTCAGTTTCCAGCCTGCAGGGTGGTGACATGAAGCAGAGACACTCACTCCTCTCCTCACCTGTTCCCACTCAAAGAGTACTTTGAAGAAAAGGAATTAAACTGCAGAACACCATTCCTGTGCAGCAGATGGGCTGCATTGTGGATCACTCCCGCCCCAGGTAGTGTTGTATGCACATTGCACCCACAGTGCAGTGCAGTTCCTGCACCACAGGAACAGCTGCATGGCTTCCCCGTGCCCTTGCACATTTGTAAATGCAGTGCTGGTCATGGAGAGCAAACAAGCAGCCCAGAGCCTCCCAAGTCTCTGTGGGATGAGCAGAGAACAGCCCGTGCCCCTGCAAGTGCAATGGTTGCTGCGTCAGCCATGTCCTCCTCCATGAAGCAGCGGGACTGAGGATGCAGGAAAAGATAACCCACCTCTCCAGGGCTCAGGAGCAGAGGGAAAGAGGTGAAACCCTCCCAGCAGCAGGCTCTCACACACAGCCTTGGCACTGCGCCTTCCTGCCAACCAGAAAAATTGGCTACCATTACGTAGAGCCCCATTCAGCCTCACAGGCCCATTCAGCACAGAGCTGGGGTGGACTGCCAGCAAGGGGGACACCCATTGACACAGTCTGTGAGCACTGCAGAGACAGTCCCTGCCTGCCGGGTGGGACACCCGGCAGTGGCGTCGGGGAGATAGGCCCTGTGTGTTTGCTACTGTTTGTTACAGGAGTCCAAAGAGGAGAATGAAACTGTAAAGCAAGACAATACTTCTAAGTTGAAGTGGAACATTTCTTCCTGCATTAATTATTTCCCATGCTATTCCTGGCAGTGACCTTCACCAGGAAGGAAAAAAAATCAGATTTGTTTTTATATCTTTTATTTGACTTCCTATACTAAAGCCTCTGGCTAGAATGACTCACATTTATATCAGCCATCACATTATATTACGCTGTATCAGTGCTGCTACCTGTCTTGTCATCTTCAGCATTAGGGTTTGTTAGCATTAAACACGGCAATCTGCAGCTATATTTAAAGGCTACCTGCCTCAGTGGCAGTGTCCATAATACCCTTGTTTCATCTTTGGAAGTAATGCCATGAGGATTACATTTGAGACTGCTGGCAATCTGCCCCGGATTGAAGGGAAATTTTTCTGGTTCTGTGCAGAGAAATGTTTGTCTGTTGCAGAGCAGGCGCCTCATCTCCAACCACTTACAATGAAATCACTTTTGTGCATCACTGGCCTGTGCACCACTTGCCCTTTTAGAGATTCCTAACAGTATTTCTGCTCCCTGTGTGCAACAGAGCTGCATGCTGAAAACACGGCCCTTGGGGGAATGACCCTCATGCTTCCTCATACGTCATTGGTCCAGCTTCCCGTGCCCACAATGTGAAGGGTTGAGTAGAAACTCCACTAGAGGGGTTTCAGAGACTCGCACCCCTCCCAAAGAACTTCCAAAGACAGCAGCAGGCTGATCCTTGTTCTCTCGTTTCATTTACACTTGGTTTCATCCTCTGCTTTACAAACACTGTGCTCTCAAAGCATCACCTTTGGCATGAAAGGTGCATTTGCAAGCAGGTTACCTTCCAGACTTTTCATTTTTTTTAAAAAACAGGCATTTGGATTGCAGCAATGGCCTGTCTCCTGCCAGAACTGAAGCTCTACCGTGTCAGGAGCTGTGCGAGTGCCCACGGAGCGTCCTAGCCCTCAGCTGCTTCCAGCCTAAAAGTGAAGCAGTCTAAAGGTTAAAATAAAAATGTCATACTAGAGGTTTTAACACAACAACATCCCTGAAAAAGAGTTTGATCTTCATCCTACAGAATCCCAAGGAAACCTAGTCAAAATGTAGCCATCCCACAGAGCCTGGACACTTTTGCCTACCACGCTGTTGTTATGTGTCCACCACTGCTGAAAGACCCCTGACCTGCAGTATGAGGATGGAACAAATGCTGGCTGCTGGCCGTGCTGGGGCCCTGTTCCATCTCTGAGCTGTGGCTCATGGCATGTCAGCAGGGCCAGTGCAGAATGTACCAGCCTCTTTTATAAACAAAACAGCACCATGAACCTTGGTGTGAAATCAACTAATTTAAGGCAAATTGCAACAAGTGTGACAAACAGCAGGAGGTAAGGAAGGCTTAAGGGTACTTCTAAAAGTGTGTTTATTTCACTGACATCCTCAGAAGAGTTCACAATCTGGAACTGGCAGAATGTTTTCAGCAGGCATTCTTCTTTCTAGTGCAGGTCTATCTGATTTTCCATGACCCAAGATCTAACCACGGGGCTTGAGGTTGTATCACCGGATTTTAGTTCAAAGAAAAAAGCCCAAGAGAGACCCTTTAAACACATATATATATTCAGGTCCATAAATAAATTAATTAATAAATAAACATGACACATGAAAATAAGTAAGATTTTTCTTTACATTTACTGCTGCTTTCATTCATTTAGTGCTACATGGAATATATTCAGTGGCTTATTCTCATCCTGAAATAATAGGCATGCATTAATATCCATTGCAAAACCATCTCTTCATGTTTGTAGGCTTTGTTGATAGAGGAGAGGAAGCACACAGGCCCTCCCAGGCAAGTTCTTATTCACAGGTACAAACCTTTTTTTTCAGTGATGAATGAATCCTTTCAGAAATGCTAATATCAGCATTTATACAAGGTGGCCAATGTAAACAGTAACTGCTGGTTCATTATTCTTTTTGTATCCTTTGCCAATTTACAAATCTTCAGCGTTAGGGTTGAAACAGGCAGTGTTTTGTTGGAAAAGAGAAAAAATGCATTTAGGAACCAAAATCTACTGATGGGAATACATGACATAACCTCAAGGAAGGGCTTTCCTGTGAACCCCACAAGTGTGAGAGAGGAGGAGAGTAAGATGAGGATTTTGATACTTGGATCGTATCTCACTTGTCGCATTCCCCCAGGAGATTTAGTGCTAGTTCTGAAAGCAGCAGCCAAAAATATGCTTTGATGTATCTTTCATCTAAAGCTATCTGTATTGATAAACTATGTTT
Source organism: Oreocharis arfaki (assembly GCA_013398015.1). Lineage (NCBI taxonomy): Eukaryota > Metazoa > Chordata > Aves > Passeriformes > Paramythiidae > Oreocharis > Oreocharis arfaki. The sequence continues at coordinate 152,936 of VZRR01008421.1, forward strand.
GTGCAGATGAAGCACTGAACCAGATAGGGCTTTTTTGTTCCCACTTCTACCACAAGTTCTTGGTGTGTCCTTGGAAAAGCAATGAGAGTTTGTGTGCCTGACCCGGGCCTCTCTCAGCCAAGTGGAGGAGAGACCACTTTCCCACACAGAAGCATGGAAAAAAGTTCTGTGCATCATCAGATGGACAGGTCCCGCCATGCTGAGTCCTCCCGAAAGTAGAGGAAACAAATTGACACTGGTCAGATTCAGGCTGCTCTAAAATTAATCATATGATTCATTAGGAAACAAATTCTTCAGCTCAGAAATTACCAGTAACAATCTTTCCTTCTGGGGTTATTGCTCCAACAGATGAGCCAAATAAAGGACCATTTCAAAGGCTGTGATTAATTTCAATGCAAAGCAACTGGACGTGCTTTGATTGCAAGGGAATGTGACTTAAATTAGGCCAGCTGACTTGGTCCTGAAGAGGACTACAGTTTCTCATATGATCTGTAGCATACCCTAACTGTGGATGGTGATCTCTCTGGCCAAAGCCACACGACATTCAACTCTGCCCTAGGAAATTTGCCCTGATAAAGAGAAAATAGACTGGATGGAAATGGAGTTGTCAGAAGAAACTGCTAAGGGCAGCTATAGATTCCAGAAAAAAAACACTCCCTCAGATCACAGGGGGTGACCATCTCTCCTACTTACACTCTTCTCCCCCAGGTAACTGAGCAATGCTGGATTGAGCTGGGGAGACGGGGCTGGAGGAACAAGAAGCAATCCTTTTTAGAAAGGGAACATGTGTAGTAAATAACAGCTGCAAAGGCTCCCTCATGTATTGAAGTCATTATAATTCAGTGTTTTCCTTCCCAAAATCAGGCTTTAATGGGAAGCAAGTTTCCACCTTTCTAAAGGAGTACTCTACAATAAGCTTGTTAAGTTCTTTGGGAGCCTCTGGGATGAAAGGCGCTCTAGGAATGAAGGCTGATATTTATGATTATTGCTTGAAAGGAACAGAGAGGAACAGTAATGTAAAATATGAATGGCTGCTGGTGCTAAAAAACGTATCGTTGACTTGGTGCCAAACAAGATAGTCCTAGCTCTCAAACCTGGATGACAAGGATTTAAGAGATGCAAGAAGTGGAAGAGACTCCTACAAATAACAGCAAAAGCCAACCTGATTGCAGGGCAAATAGATTTTTCTTTTCTTCCTCCTAAATTGCAGGCCATATGATCTGATCTCTCTCATCCCAGCTCTGCCAGCCAAACAGATGCCTATTAACCACAGTAAGTACGGCTGGTTTCTACTCCCCTCCACAGAGGAACCTACAGACCCCTTTGGACATGGGGGGAGAAAAATATCCTTTTTAAGTGGTCATATGTTATGGACTGGCCTAAGTAGATTCATATCACTCAAAGGACTAAGAGCAGAAGCACTTTAGGCTAATGTAAATTAAACTTCTCTATTTTAGAAAGCTATAAGAGAAGAGAACCAAGCTAACAGGCTCTGCTCCTGCAAATACCTACCTGCATACTCTCAGCTTGCATAAAGCCTTCTATTGATTTTACAGTGGGCATCTGGCCCCCTAATGTAGCACTCCACAGCTCCAAGAGAAAATGCTTCTCTATCCAGAACTGCTATTGAGACATCTTTATGCTGGTCTCCCACTCTTCCACTTCTCCCTGAGAAAGAAAAATCCTAAAAGAAAATCCTTTGAGAGAAAGAACTCTGAATCTTCACTTCTTCAAAAACAACCTTGAAAGTGACTCTAGTGCATAAGAAACCTTCACTACAAAAACCCACAGGATCTCAAGAAGTGATTTCTTTTTTTTAATATAGCAGAGAATAACACAGCATGCAGCACAGGCTGAATGCTAATACCATGCACATTTAAATTAGATATAAGGATATTATTTTTTTAATGAGCCACTGCAATGAATTAACAAAAAAGGCTGTGCACTCCAATTCACAGGCACCAAATGAAGACAGGATACCTTTCACAGGTATGTGTCAAGCAGATGTAGGTTAGTGGGCTGGAGGAATTAGAGTGGCTCTAGGGACAGGGATTTTGCTAATGAACACTCTACCCAGGCTAGCAGCCCTCTGTGTCTCTTGGAGCAAGCCTTGCAACCTCTCTGCAGGCTGTGCCCCACATTAGCCAGGAGAGCAGCACAACTGTGCTCTCTGGGTTGCTGAAGGCCGAGCAGAGCCCTGGCCTTACCTCTGACTCTGGAGAAGCACCATTTCATTGAATCAACACTGACAGGGCTGCCTGGCACTGCAGCTGCAGCACTGGCACACTGTAAGGGGAAGAAGGTCCCCTGGCAGCTTGTGCTGCTGGGGCTGGGGTGTGGAACATGCTCCTGCAAGGTCTTCTCCATCAGCCTTGCTTCCTCTTCCTGGCACAGTCTAATGCTGATGGATCTGTATTAGAAATAGCAGAAAGTCCTTGGCCTTTTTTTTCGCCCCTTTATTTCTTTTTTCCTTCCCTTTAGCTATTTAGGCCAACTCTGGCTAATCACAGTCCCTAACTTATACTCAGTCACTGCCATGGCAACCGTTTCAACATGCAGTTCATAGACTGCCTCTGAAACACACACACACCTTGATGCTTCAGGAGAGACATTAGGAGAGGAGAACTATCATCTGCTACACTGACACATTTTTCTACAGTATTACCTCTGGCAGCATGAATCTCTTCTTTTAGCTCTGAATAGCTCATCACTTGTTCTGTCCCCTTTTCCTCCCACCAAAATAGGTTCTTTAAAAACTGACACAGATTTATAGAGATGAAAAAGAAAAGGTGTAGGAAGGGAAATGCATTTGGAAATTCCACTCTCTAGCATCTGAATTCATTCTTGTAAGAATCCTGAAAGCCTGTCCTGTTACTGCTTCACAGGAAATCCTGAGACCTGGTTATAACATGGTGCTAATAATGCCAGGGTTGTGGGTTCAATCCCCTATATGGGCCATTCACTTAGGAGTTAAATTCAGTGATTCCTGTGGGTCCCTTCCAACTCAGATATTCTGTTTTGTTCTGTTGTGCCTCAGTGGAAAAGGAGAAAGCTTTGGGGGCTTGCTTTCCAGTTTTCTGAGACCCCAGGAGAGAGGCAGCAGCTCAGGAACAGGCTAGGTGCTGCTCCTTTCTCCTTCGCAAAATGGCTTCTCTTCAGAAGTGCAGCTGCCCTGCAATGTGCAAAACTAGGTCTGCCTTTGTCCAAGTATAGAGAGCAAGATTTGAACAGCACTGAAAAAAGATCTACCTGGAACACGTAGGTGCATTTTCCCATCAGTCACCTCTGAGGATCTTGCTCAAGTTCTGCTCTTATTAGGTTTGCTTCTGTCTAGTCATGACGCCAGGCACCCAGGCAGCAGTGAGGTGCTACACAGGTGACTGCCATGCTGCCTACAAACGGATCATTTATTCTGCTCACACTTAACACATTCTTCTCCCAGACGCTGTCTGAGGGGAGGCTCTGACTGCCAGCACCACGGTATAAAAAAATCCTTTTTATTTTCTTTATGTAATTGTAGCTGCTGTGTGGAAGAACCTGATTCCATGTCTTGAATGTTTTATGTGTTTATGTGTGTAGGTTTCAAATGTGTATGCATCACATATAGTGTCGTGTTGATCCTTATCAGGTGTAATTACACTATCCATTCCTTTCTTCCCATCTTTTTCTGTGGTTTCATCATTGTCAGCTGGCCACTAGCCACAAACAAGGCTTGCCCCCACCACTACCACCTACTTGGCATCAATAAGAAAAATATTTCTGCTGCTGACCAAGGGAGAAAAGAAATTCAGATACACCCATGAGCAAACAAATATTGGCACACCTAAAATAACCTGTGTGGAACATTTGATTTCAGTTTAAATTATTTCAGATTAAATTATTTCAGTTTAAACTCAGCCCCTCTAGCCAAGTAGAGCACCCTCAAACACAGTTCTTCAAACCAAAATGTTTCCCAGGAACAAAATCTGAGAGAGAAGAGGCAGGAGTCCCTAAGGCAGGCAGATGAATCTCAGCCAGCAGGTAAATAATATATGGCAGTCACCTCTGCCCTGTTATTTTAATGCAGGCACATGCAGACACGCACACTGTTTTATAAGAACTGCACATGCACTTCTCAGCAAGTATCATTTGTGTACACTATCTTCCACTGAAATCAAGCCTCTGAGACTGCTGAAGTAAGAAAACCTCGTGTGTTCAGAAAGGAACATCATGCATAGTCTATCAAATCTCTGGGACTCCTTGACTATGTATAGCATGCTTGGGGGGGACCCAGATCCTCAGCTGTCCTTTCTAATCTGCAATATAAAGTCAAGACAAAGGCTGGCAGGAGGAGAATATAGGACACAGCTGGCTGCTTTTAGGCCACTTACTTTAATGCTAATGCATTTCTGTAATTATATAATAAGCATGGACAAAATTACAATATGTCTGTGAATGGGGAATACCATCTTCATGGCATGCCTATACCACACGCCCAACTCTTCAGTGAATCAAATTTCTATAAACCACTGTCATGAATTTAGACTTGCACCACACCTCTCTTTCCGAGTGTATCCAAATCTGTCAGTCTCTCTTGGTCTGTAGGCAAGGATGCACTCTTACCCTCATGTGAGAGAGGGCATGAAGTGACAAAGGCTAGAAATGGAGCTGGAAGAGGCTCTTCTTTCTTATGTCATGCATTAGGTAACTTGCCTGACACCAGCCGGACTGGCAGCATCTAGAGCAGAAAATCAAGCCAGTGAATCAAGGCACAAGTAGGGGAGCTCAGCCATCCATCCCTCCAGCTCTTGGTGTGGTCTTGGCCCAGGCCAACCAGCGCTCTACCAAACTGTTCCCAAGCACAGTCCAGGAGTCAGCGTGGCCCAGGATTGTTGCCCATAGGTAGTCTGTATGTGACCAGTTGCTTTTGGAGGGCAAGAAGGTTTAAACATCTGTCACACCAGAGCCAGATAGTGTTACTCAGCCACAAAGCAAAGCATAGCTGCTGCCTGGTTTATTAGCATAGACATGGCCCACACCGCGCAGGCCTGTGCCTCAGGCTTTTGCCAGACAGCGTTCCTGCCTTTGCTGATCAGGACACACCTCTGAGCCAGCCATGCCAGTCCTTTCCCCCACTTTTTTCCAGTGCAATGTCAAACCAGCTTTTGCTACAGCTGGTTTAAACCATCATATCTGACACTGAGGAGGCTGAGCAGAGCAGAGTTGATGCAGCCAGTGCCACATCCCAGCTAGGAGCTGAGCCTGTCCCCAGGAGCCTGTCCCCTGCTACGCTCCACCCTACCAAATCCCACCAGGTGAGCACCTGGGCATACCCGACTTGTAGCCAGGGAGAAAGAGTGTGCCATGGTTGCCTGTTTCTCCACTGGAAGAGCTTCATTTTGACATCATGCCATAGGCAAGCAGAAAAGGTGCCTCACTGGCTGGCATCACAATGGCAGCAGCAACAGCCCAACCCCTGGCATGCGGCCTCTGCAAGGCCCTCCTGCCCCAGCCCCAGCATGATGTGCCTTCCCTCACTGCTCCAGCCAAGGAGGGCCTCAGACTTGACTAAGGGGGTGCCGCAGACCAGCCAAGGACTTTAATTGCCCAAACAGGCAGTGAATGAACATAGATTGGGCTCAAACCTGGGCTAAACATTTACTACAGACATACCCTCAGCAAGTCTGGCACAACCATGAAATGAAGCTGGATGTCCTGAGGCCACCAGTCCTCCCTTCCTTAGCATTGTATTCCTGTGAATATAAACCAAACCTTGCAGGGGCAGGAAAACAGCAACAGTCAGTGATTCTGTTTTCGTTTTATAAAAATGAAAAGACGAGGGTGCCTGCATAGCTAATCTCCTGCATTTTCCATCAGAGAAACCTGACCTCTTGGGAGGCTGCATTAGCAAGCACCTCTCATTCCTCCACCCTTGCCTGGGCAGCACAACATCTCTTCATGGTACTAAGCTGAGGAAAGCTGTCAGTTTACAGGCAGTGCAGAAACCTGTACTGTGCACTCTCATCTCCTTTGGAATCCAGTGTTAGACATTGTCTTGCTTTCCAAAGCGATGTGAAAGAGATTAGGAAGAAAGTAAAAAGATGTTTCTTATATTTACTTAAGAAATATTCAGGTCTTGTGTTCCAAGGGAGGGCATTGGCACAGGACAGAGATCAGGACTGCTCCAATTTGTATGTTCCCAAGCAGGTCAGGAGAGATTGCAGAGAAAAGCAAACATTGCAAAAACCTTTTGCAATGCAAAACTCTACAAACAATTGCAAATTGTTTGAGTTAAAGCAGAGAAATTGCTCGAATGGGTTTTGAACCCTTTTCCTTCTTCCTAATAATGAGTATTTTCTTTTTTGCAAGCATGATCCTGGAATGAGAAGTCTCATAGTTTGGGGATATGTTCACACTGGGTACATTCACGTGACCTTTCAGATCACATTCCTCCTATTTATAAAAGTATTAGTCATCCACTTAGAGAGCAGAACTAATACCATGTTTGTTAAATGACTAAATGCATGCTATGAATAACCAGCGGAGGGTACTTTAAAGCACAGTTACATCCAAGAGCACACAGAGAAGCCATAGCCAGCTAACGCTTAGATGGGACACAAATAATACTATTGCATGTAAAATACACTTGAAAGGCAATTTGAAGACAGTTCATTCACAGGAAGAAAGGACTAAATTAATCAGATCAATTCTTTTCCAGAGAGAGTTCACCTAGTTATTTAGACATATAGGAGAGCTGGCAAGAATGCACGACAGCTGAAGACTTAAATTTGAAAAAGGTGCAGGCAGAACTACCTGTAAGACTAAGAGGATGGATCACAACTCTGCTGGACTTCGGCCTTTGCACTACACAGAACACGTCAGGGTTGTTGTACTTCAGGTTTGCAACTTTGTCACTGGCAAAACACGAGGTTTAGGAGCTCTGAGTAATGCCTTGCCTGTTAACTAATATGTTGCTCAACTTAGCTGCAGGGAAAGACAATACAAACCATGTGCGTTATTAGCCCCAACAAGTTTGTGAGTCCCAGCCAACACGAGTAAACTTTCTGTGCCTCAGACCTTACCAGTGGCCAGCAAACTGCCACAAGCAGTATCACTTCCTGGGTCAGGAAAAAATGGTGCTTCCCAGGTGCTGAGGACTTCCCTGCTCTGCATGCAGTAATATCGGCACTTTGGGAAGCATTTAGCAGAACGACACAGACGTAGCCAGTACACTCAGACATTTTTGTAAAGCCATATGAGTGCACGCATCTGGCAGGAGAGGATCTGGAGGAGAGGAGAGGAAGAGTGAAAGACAAAAAGGTGGGTGGAACAGGAAGGAGGGAAGTATAGACAGCAGACTGTGTGCCCCTCTATAAAAGAAACACAGAAGCAGTCTGGGCTGTGTGAGGTGCACATTTCTGACAGCAGGGAAAATGGAAATGGGAACAGCTCTGCAAAGAATTTACGAGAGTTTTGAATAATGATGTGCAAATTATGGGCTGGAATGCAGAGAATTAAAGGACTTTGAGTTCCCACCTGCCCCTCAGTTTAGCATTAAAGTCCAATGATGTGCTTTCACACTGCAGAGGATGATGTTGGGGGGACGCTGGGATGCCTGGCTGCACTTCACTTTGGCCAAACCTTCTGAGGGTGAGGTTGGACATTATCGGCAGGAAGTGCCCAACTGTAGTCACCTGGCACACCAGGGAGCTGCCCCTGCCAGCACACCTCCCCAGTGTCAGCCTGCCCAGAGGGAGACCAGCGCCACACCACAGGCAGCTGCTGAAAGGTTCAGTGAGAAGGTGGCAGCTAAAGGTGCAAACATCATTTCCTCATTGCAGCCTCCATGAATGGCCCTGCCTGTACAACACAGAGGATGTTTTGAATGGCAGAGCACAGGCAGTGAATCATCATATAATCACTGCTGGTGTGTCCCAGCCTCAGTGTATCATCAAGCTTTCCTCTGGGTCAAGTAATCATTTGAGTCTGACTCACTGCCACCACACAGGTTTCTCCGAGCGCAGGCTGGCGTGGTCAGTGAACAGAGCTAATTGAATGTGCTCTCACTCTTTCGCCCATGATCTGGGAGGGCTGGCAAGGCTGCTTGCAGCTTTCCGTGCAGACCTTGGTAGCACAGAGCGTTCCCACAGATCACGTAGTCTGTTGGGCCCTACACAAAAGTCAGGCGGCTAATTGTTAACCATGTAAGTTATCACCGTTTCCTTAAAAACTCCTCAGAGGTCAAAGGGTTAGCACTTTCACGAGCTAGAGCTATGTCAATAGCAAGACAAGGCCTCCAAAACACAGAATAATTGAAACTGGCAGGGACCTCAGGAGGTCATCTGGTCTGAGACCCCCTACAAAGCCAGGCTTGAACACCCCGCTCCTAATCCTCAGAGTCTGAGCTGCCAACATAGAGGAAGCACAAACCCCATGCAAGCCAAGGTGTACTTGTGCTGGCGAACCCTCACCCAGATCACACGGTTAAGAAATAAAAATGATGGGAAAATCCAGAAACATCAGGTAGTAGCAGAGGGTCACTGGAAAGACAGAATAAACTGAGGGAAAGATCAGCAAAACCAATGTGGGAGAGAGAGAAAAGGCATATTTATTTGCTTCCCTTGCTAACAAGATGGAGGCAAGACGGGTGGTGTGGAGACATTTCTCCTTTCTCTCAGTTTGCTGCACACGGAAAGAAGCCACCTCCTGACACCATGAAGGCAGAGTCAAGGTTGCTGCAGCTCGAAGAGGGAGCAGAGTCCTGGCTCCACCCTGCCTGCACAGTCCTTCCTTCGCATGCCTTGAGAGGGGTGGAGGGAAGGGGCAACCCCCAATCCTCTCTAGGCCAGATGGGAGAAGGACTCACCAGGTCTCACCTCCACCCTGTCACTAATATCAAATAATAATAGTATTTAGTACTTCCATAATTACCTCTGCACTCTGATATCACAGACACAGCTGAATTGGAAGTCATTAATATCATTATAATGAGCTTCACTGGATCCTTTCAGTCAGAGGCATTATTTAGCCAGCCCTTATTTTGGTGGTTACATCTGAATAAGCACTCTGCATTGAGGTGAGGTTTGCCAATGAGACACTTTGGCTTAAAGGCAGTCTCCTACTTGCAAAGGCAGAATAAGTGTCATTATGCATCATGTTTCACCAGACTTCAAAATGCCAAGGAAGGTAAGTCAGGTTACAGCTGACTCCACCTTCAACTTGTAAGAGCTGCAAAACTCTTCCCATGAACTAGCACGTGGGGAAGGTCTGCCATGACCCCCTGCTTATGGAACCTGCTGTTCCGGAGGCCTTCAATGCTCAATACAAGCAGCCACCATAACCTCTTGCTGCAGGCATCAATTCAGCAAGAATTGTTACTAAAGCAGAGGGGGCAGAAGGCCAGAAGCTCTGGGAGCACCTTGCACCGGGAACAGGAGTACTGTGCTGACCTAGTGAAGGGCTGGGCTGCTGGCCAGAGCTCAGGCGAGCAGGCACGTGGACACATGGCTGTTGCTGGACCAAGCGTTGTTGGGGCCTGTCAGTAGAACTGAGCCCAGAGCCATCTGCAGAACAGAGATCTGCTGGTCCTGGGTCTACTTGTAGCCTCACTGAAGACTTCTTCCTCTAGCCTTTCACTAAGAAGGAATTGAGTGCCCCTTTAATTGTGATTACTTCAGTTCCCTGTTCATAAATGCAAATAAAGGCACTTATTTCTCCCATTTTTGTTTGCCCTTTGTGTGTGAGCTGTGAATCCCTTGGGAATCCACAGCCCAAACATCAAGGGTTTCTATGTGTACCTATCTTATTAATAACAAAAGTAATGTGCTGCTTTTGTTATTGAAGTAGGAGGAAATATAAGCACACAGAACAAACACTTGTAATGCAATTTCTTATGTTTAAAAAAAAGAAAAAAAAGGTAATCGAGTGTAATACTTTGACCAAGAGCAAAGGTAAAATCACAGCAGCTGACTCAGTGTAACAGAAAGAACTTAATAGAGTTGGCAACATTTCAGCCTGCCTTCTCAGGAACTTGAACATGGGAATGTGTTAAGAGTAGTATAACATATCCAAAACACTGTCTGAACAAAAAAAAAGAGTTAGTGTTGGTCAAAAGTATTATTTTCAGCAGCAAGAAAGTTATTCCAGCAAAGCGTGAGCCCAAACTTGTATTTATTTATTGGTGTTCAGTTACTGTCAATATTACAAATAAACCCAATCAAGACAGAGAATCTAAGCCTGAACTACTGGCCTCAAATACAGCTGAAACCCTCTCCTAATGTGTTTGTGACCTAACCATTCAATCCATCCTCCAGAAGCAGGTTAAAACAGAAGACTTGGGCAAGAACCAAACAAGCCTCAGCGCAGCTTAGAAATACAGTTAAGATACAAAGCTGTTTCTCTACTTCAAGACAAACTGGCTGTTTCAAAAAACATTGAGGAGCAACGACACTTCCTGAGCTCTGGCTGTATCTGCAGTGGAAAGGAGTTTCCCATGCCGTTTCCTTAATTAGCACAAATATGCTGACGATCTTCTCCACGCTGAAATGAAGCCATAGGTCACTAAAAAGCTGATCTATCTACACATCCAAATTCACCGCATGCTGAGCCAACATGTTTCAAAGCCGTAATCAGTACCCAGATTATAACATGGCTTTGTCATGCATCCAGCTGCTGAAACAAACTTGGATGTCCCAATATGAAACCTATTTGTCCTGCAGTCAGCAAATAAGAAAAGTGCCAATATATACATTCAACATTTTGCAAATGCTCAGATTGTGTGCTGGCATTTACTGGATCAGTCTGACCATTGCATGAATTTATAAATATGACCAGTTGAATTAGAGAAATAATATGATCTGAAGATCAGATTCTAAGCTTGCTTAACCTGAAACAAACAGGGAATAACTCATTTGGCATCCAGTAATTTACTCTGGTTTCATCATGGAGAGATCAAGGCCACAGTTACCTCTTTACATAGCTCTATCTGAGCTTTAGTCCTTGTCAACAGCACGTGCTATAGTACAATCATGCAGCAGTTGAACAGAAAAGACAGCATGCCAACACAGTAAATAGTGTAGTACCAGCCCTAGGGAAAAGTTTAGCAACCTTATGACAGGTATGGTTTAAGTGTGTGAACCCGAGCCTTGTTCCTCAGACAGTTTTTGCCTTGTTGGTAACGCAGCTGGCAGGACAAACCCTAAACACAATTTATGCCTGGCCAGCTCCTGGCCAGCTCACAACTAATTCTGAATGAAAGCTGTGGTGTCTAAGCTGTTTCCTCCTGGCCAAGCAGCCCATTTTCCATGACCGGTTCAGTAAGGTTGCTGCCTGCTGTGCGGACAGGACACTGCAGCGTGCCAGTGTGACTGTCTGACCCCTTCTCCCACATTTCAGTTGTCCCTACAGTAGTGCATCCCGCAGTATGCTGCACCAGGGGCTGCTGCTCTCGGAAGGCTTCTTCCAGGAATTCTCCTCCGTCGTTACTGGTCTATGGCATCACTGCCCGCATTTTCCCAGAATCACTTGGCACCGATGTGGCTGGACAGCATGGCAGGTAGCCCTGCCAGCATAGCTGCTGCTTGGAAAATCTGCCCTCTGGATGTAAGTTGAGCATCTAACTGGTTACCCGCTATAACTCTTTTAGCTGGATACAAGGTCACATTTGTGAGTAACAAGAATGTCTCTTTGATGACATTGACATAAATTACCTGTAGTTTCTTGCCAAATAAAAAAAAAAAAAACCACCAGAAAGTGATGCCCCATGAAGAACAAATTAGATCCCATTTTGTGTCCCTTCACCTGTAGAGAAAGGTTTGAATGTCACTGAATTCTGAACTTGTGACTGTCACCCAGCCCAAAATGAATGAAACCAGGCTGATGGCTAAGTCTGTAACTTTCCTCTTGAGCTGTTTTCTTTCTTGAATTTTATTTTGCTTCATTTATTTATTCATTTCAGTAATTGTCCTTCAGTACCACAGAGCAGCTTTAAGACAAAAGTGCACTGTCATCTGCCACCACAAATTTTCCTTAGGCGCTCTCAGTAAAAGCACATCCTCCAACTTTATCATGACTGGATGGGGCTCCTCCTGAACTGGTGAGGCCAGAGGGAAAATTATGCCAAGGGCCAGTCGTGGGAGGTCACAAGTACTCACAACTGGCCTTGACTTCCATCTGAGGCACAGGCAGCTGAACCCTCGTAGGGGCAGCTGGACACTTCAGTGGTTACATGGGGAAAGGAGTCAGATATCCCTGCCTGCTCACAGAAGGACAAGGAACTGACAGGAAGCAAAAGTGCTTCCTACTGCTCACACTGCACCCCAAACCCTTGCTGCTGTTAAACAGCCTTAGTCTCCCAGGGAGAAGGGGAGGGATGGATTGAAAGTACATCTGACCTTCCTGGAAGAACGGACTTACTGATGCTGTGCTGGGCTGAAACATGAAACCGCTGAAACTCTGGGCCTAGAGAGAGGGAATTTCCAAACCAAGCCCAGCATGATTCAATAATGCAAACTAAGTCTCACACAGCAGCTTCCTCTTCCTAACCCCATTCCTTCTCTCTGAAAGACACTTTGCATGTTTAACCACATGGAAGCAGTGATCTAGACACAAAGAAACCCGCCAATGTCTGGCTGTGCATTAGCACAAGCCAGAAGGACATAAATCAGACAAGGTGCAGATACTCAGCTCACTCATAAATGCTTCCCCAAGGTTCTCAATTATCCTCAAGCCATGGTAAAAACTCCCATGCACCCAAAGATTGACACACCTTTGCCTCCCACTGACCTCAATATAAAATTCACATTCGGAGAACAGAGCCCCACGATTCTGGCCTCATTTCACCAGTTGCACGCAGTTACCTCCTTGGAAATACCCCATCTTTGCATAGGTGTTCCCAAGACCAAACCTGTCTCACTCAGCATCTCTGAGAACCACGAATATCTAGGTCTTTCTTCACTATAAAAAGATCAACCTCAACATGGCCAGAAAGCTGCTTTTCCTCTCCCCCAGTTACCATTAAAGACATAGATTAAGGAGCTCACAAACAGGAGGGCAGCTTGAAGCCTGCAGATCCTTCACTGAACACATGAGCAAGCACCACACAAACTTTCCTTGCAGTCCCACAGCTGCTGGGCCTTGACCACGAGGTACCACCAACACAAGGCAAGTTTCCACAGTCCTCTTTCTCTGGAGGGTTTCTGCTGCACTGCCATGGCTGAGCTGCTGGTTTAGAATGTCAAAGTCCTCCCTGCTGGAAATGAGAGCACCACTCACAGCATACACTTCACTTGAGCTGGCATTGGTTTCTTCCCATTTTGTAGCCTTTGCCATGACAGCTTTAAAGTTTTGGTCTATGCCTTTTTACAAACTTGTCTCAGGAGAGAAACAACCAGGTTTTAGTTTGCTGACCAGAGGCAAGCAGGCCTGACCTCAGTCATTAGCTGATCAGGGGACTTACGGAAGAATTAGGAAGTGCTAAACCAGAAAATGTCCAATACCGATGGCCCAAGAGGAGTCTTGCCCCACTTCTCCCCTCATAGACAGCACTGTGCCCAATGAACATACCACAGCACACTGCACAGAAGAAATTATCTCTATCCCAGACATTGTAAAATACTGTGCTGAGTTACAAGCTGGAGCAAGGATGTGGTGCAGAAGTCCCAGACAGCCTTAGAGGCAAGATTACTCATTTATCACAAAACACAGATGAAGCTGTGCTACTTACATTGCTTTAGGGCAAGGAGGGGGAGAGACAGTTTTGCACTTTCAGAAGACTTGTTTTAGCAACTGATGACATATGGGGACAGGATTCCCCAAACTTCCCTTGGCTCAAGAATAAAAAATCCTATTTCCCCATATAACATTAGTTCACTAGCCATCTAGTCAAGAGCTGTTTAAAGCCCTAGGCTTTAAATTCTTCTTGGCTAGTTCTTTGTATTGACCTCTGCCCTGCCATAGAGGCAAAGACCCTTGGTTTGGGAAACCGTTTTGCCTCAAAGTTGTTTGAGCTGGCTCTGCCCTTCCCCCAGAGATTAGGTGTGTCTGCAACCAGGACCTTGAATTGATGAGATCCCAAAGAAGTAAGTAGCTTACACAGGTGGAATTAGGTAGAGATAATGGAAGTAAACAGCAGCTTGATATTTGAGGAGTTTCTGTGCAGTTTCAATTGTGCCTACTAGCCCACAGGTGTCCTACAAGCTAGAGATGCTTCAGCTGACTTGTTTTTTCACACCACCCTCGCATATTTCTAAAAGCATCTCTCCTTTTGATCACATGGCAGCAGGTACTCACTTGCTTACACACACAGCGGTGTTACAAGTGACTGTGCTGAACACATGCTGCACCGGTGAGCCCTGCAATACTGTCTGCGGCAATAGGGCCACCATCCCACCCACACTGTCTCATTTTTCTCAGTGTAACCCCCAGGTTTGGCCCTACTCAATCCTTGGCCACTTTTCAGAGGGAAGCTTGCTCTTCCTCTTCTCCACCCCTCTGAGCTCAGCAAGCAGGAATACAGAGGAAAACTTCTGCTCATTTGCGCTCGGGATGAGCAAACAACCAGCCCACACTGTCCAGCAGCGTGAATGCCAGGTTATGTGAGGACATGCCAGCAGAGCCCACATACCACTGCTGGGCTATGAGCACTTCAGATATGACTGACTCTGCTCAGGAGACTGAAATATAAACAGCAATTTCTGGGAGGAGTGGCTCCATCCAAATACTGCCCCATCTTAGTCACAGGCTAAAATAAATAAATAAATAAATAAATAAACAAAGCCACATAACCTCCCAGTTGGCTTGCTCACAGTCATGTGACTGGTGTCAGCCCTCACCCCAAGGTGAAATACGGACCCAAAGATTGGGTCCCGGCTTTGTGGTGCTCCAGTGGCACAAACAGGACAGGCAGCAGCCCCTAACTGGGATGGCACAGACGTCAGCCTGCGGTGTAAGGGAACACCCACCTGGCAGATAGCACAGCCCAGCTGTATGCCACCTGCTCCCGGCTCCATCACGCTGACATAAGGGAAATACTGAGGGGGCCAGGACACATTTAACCCAGAAATCCTCACGTGACCAAGCAAATCCAAAGTGAAGCTGAGCAGACTTGGGTCTGTGCTCCACCCCACCCAAAGCCACATCTGGGAAGCAAAACAAACAAGGGCCACTGCACAGCAGGGACCCAAGGAGGCTGCGGAACAGGCCTAAGGAAGTAGTTCCCTCTTCCCCTGTCCTTTGGTGAATGAGAATAGCTATGCAGAGAGCCAAGAGGGCACATTGGGGCAGAATCAGTCTAGACTTGCTCTGCTTCTTGTCCTCCTTCCCGCAGCATCTGCTGCTGGCCCCTGTCAGAGGCAGGATAAAGAGCTAAGCAGACCTCGCATCCGGCACAGCACAGCCATTTGTACTCCCCTGCCTTGTGAGTCTGGCCAAAGCTCCTGCGTGTGCATGAAAGATGATCCCAGCATTAAATATATTCCTCCTCTTTGTCCAAACGAGAAATGGCTCCTCAGCCTACAACATCACCAGGCTATGTTAAAACATCTAAGTAGAATCAGGAATGCAGCTGGAGGTCCAAGCATGGGTGAGCAACCATGAGAATATATTTTAACAGGAACTATCTCAGTGGGCTCTGAAAGCTACCTAAAGAGTATCTGCCTGTTGCTAATTATATTTACTGGTGGTGGTTGGCATTTTTTTTCAAGCTGAAGATGAGTCAGAAAAAGAAAAAAAAAGTCCTTTATTGTTGTGGTAGCAGAAGGATGTCTCCTGAGGGTGTATGTAATGCACTACTGTCACGGCATGACAATGGAAAAAATGACTGCTGAGCCAACCAAACCCCCATAAATACCTAATGATATCTCTCTTGGCCCAGATTTTCTACAAGTCAGTGCCTGAACTGCATACAAAATGACAATCGATATGAAAGGATCTCTTTTCTCAACAGAGCCAGAATTTAAGAGCCCAGCTGAGCATTATATTCCAGTTTATACAAAGACATCCTTTTAAAGGTCTGTCACAATAACTTAAAGGTGGTGATCCAGCAAAAAAACTGCTAGGCCTCTCCTCACGATCTCCCCCACACTCCAGCCATGAGCACCAAGAACAGCTGGTCTCAGCGAACAGACAGTGCTATTAATTACAACACGGTGACATAAACAATGCGTGTCTAGGTATGTTATTGGGTCTGCATTCATGTGGGAAAAGAACAACATTTTCTTCCTTTTCTCCTTCTCCTCCTCCCCCTGGCTTGAGTAGCTCTGCCACCTCGTGTACTCGGCTGGGGAGGCGGCCGTGCCAAGCACCTGGCCCAGTTACAGGTATGTGCAGAGGCACAGGGAGCCCGTTGTGAGAAAACCCAGCCTTAGCAAATTTCTCTGGCCATCGTCCAGCCTCTGCACATTGGGCAAGTGACTCTCCCTGGCCGCGGTTACATCAGTCACCACCACCTCCCTCAATGTCATGCCACGGGAAGCGGCTGCCAGGGGAGGGAGAGGGGGAGAGCGAGAGAGAGGGGGGAGGAGGGAGAGAGAGAGAGAGAGAAGCAGTCACTGTTTTTTGAAACAGGCTGTCCAAAAAACATTACAACACCCTTGCCGGTTTCCAGTGGGTTTGCTCAGTTCCTCCCTTCCCGCGAAGACCACACAGGCTTCGCGAGGGCGTTCCGCCGTGCCGCAGAAAGGCGGTCTCTGGGGCCCACCGCTCCCGGCAGCCGCTGCGCAGCAGCGTGGTTCCCCCGGCTTCCTCCAGACGCTCTCCCAGTTTCCATCGAGGGCCAAAATCAAATTCAAAAGCTGATATTTAGGGGGGAAACATAAGTATTTTCTGTCTTTTTTTTTTTTTCCAGAGGGAGCTTTTTCATGCTGCTCCGCCCCCAGCACTAGGGGGAGGCAGGGCTGGAACTTTGAGCAGATGAAGCCCCTCACAGTTTCACTCCCTCCTCTCACCTGCCTCTCCTCTGCCTGCTCCAGTCCCTCGCACGCTGCCGGACTTGCAAGCTCTGGGCACAGAGGCTGCCCAAGGTAGCCCTTGGAACACCAGGCCTCCCTGCCTTCCCAAGCCAGCAGCAGGTCACAGGGGCCCAGGCCGGGACTGCCAGCGCAGGCGGGCTGGAGCACCACTGCCAGCACGGCCAACAGCCAGATCGCGCTCTTGGCTACTGCCAAGGGTAAATTTAGAGTGACATCCTCCCAGCAGTGACTGGGAATCTGGTCTTTGCGAGGGCTCAGAGCAGACCCTGAACAAGGGATGGCACTTCAAAACAGTCATTTGGGGCATGGTGTAAGCAAAATCACCCTATAAAATAGGGCAGAACTGGCAAACAAAAGTATTGCTCCTGGCATGCATGTACTTCCATATTGATTCAACACTTTAAAAAGCACTGAATGAGAATGAGGATGTCCTTTCTTCAAACCCTCCAGCAAATTCACTTTCACTTTTGGCAACCTGCTGTTTTCTCACCCCTCAGCTCCTTCACCCTGACCGCAGCAGCACCTTCCTCCACTACCAAACCCTCTGTGCTGCCTCCCCTCGCTCTCTCCTCTGCTCAACCTCTTGCCTAAAGTCCTTCTAGAGGGGGAGCTGAAATTTTTGCCTGACCACCCTGGCAAAAGCAGGGAGACATTGCTGAAGTCCACTGGGAAGCCATCACCCATGCGGGCAGCACAGCTGAGCCCCAGGCTGTGAACCTGCCCCTCAGCCCTGCCTCTCCCGGGACAGGAGCCCGAGCGGGTTTGCAAGCCAGCCAGATCGGGGTAGCTTTTCTCCAGTCAGAGGCTCTGGAAGGATTATTTGGCTGCAACATATCATATGACTTTGTTCTTAGAGTTACATTTTAACTGAGAAAGTTTAACAAGTATGACTTATGGGCTTCTAAAATTGGCAGCAGAAAAATGAGCTGAGGAAGTCATGGAAAAAAACCACAAGCGAGGCCATTCCATGTTATGCACAATTTCTGGGCTCTTTTTCCAATCTTCTGGTTTTTTTGGATGGTGGAAAATATTTTCCAGCTACACAGGCCTGGCTTCACTGAGTATGTATTTATGCCAAGTTTATAAAAAGCAGCTGCAGACATGGTTGAATGAAAGGATTACACTGCTGTCTGTCTTCCAGAAGGTGCTTCAGTTCACACCCTGTCCCACAGAGCAAGGCTCGCTTCTCAAATCTCCACAAATTTATGTAAGGAAGGACAAAATTTGAACCGCACAATACAAACAGCTATGGCTGTGCATGAGAATGGGCACACACGTGTGTCCACACAGCTATCTGGATAGCTAGTAGCAGTTCCTAGCCACTGCTAACACTGGCTTTTAGTACTTCAGGTTTACCACCATTCCTCCAACCTGTCCCCACCCTACAAGCCTGGTCCATCTTTCATGAATACAAAAATAGGGAGAGGGCTTTCAGGGTCAAGACCCTGGTCTCAGTGTATTTCTGCTGCCTGCTTCATGTATACCTGCTCTCCAGCTGCTCCCACAGAAATTCAGTCTTCACCAACCTCACGTACTCTCAGGCTGCCAGGCTTTAAGGCTAGGAGGGATCGCTGTAAGCGTGGAGCCTGATCCCCTCTGCAGCACACAACACTGAATTTCAATCAGGAACCCAGGCAGCAGAGGCATAACCTTAATTTTCAGCCGTGCCTTGTCACAGTCTTGGCCTGGTACACTAGTCACAAGAGGAGAGTCACAAATAATTCTTCACTCTCCTAAACAGAATGGCTCCAGGGGGTGGGGGGAGGACACAAACTGAAAGCAAATGAATATAAAAAGGTAAGGTAGGTGGTAAGCTGCAGATCATGAGTTACAGATCTGCATCCTGCTGTTTTTTCAGTCGACTATGTTAGAATAACAGTACTGAGAACGACAGTGTTACATCAGGAATATCGGTCAAGACAATATTTCCTGGCAATTGTTTGAGAAATGCTTTTCTCACAGTTAATTGCTCCCAAGAGGCTGTGTTTTCTCTGTTTTTAGAAGGAGAGTGATTAAGAAGGAAGGTTTTTAAACCTCTGCACCCTGCTGCGGGACAAAGAACGGGGTGGGGGGGGGGAAGAGAAGGAAAAAAGAAAAGAAAAAGGCACAACAGCTGTAATGTTCTATGAAATGATTTTGTTCTGTTCTCTTGCTGAGGTGGTGGGTGCAATCATCAGTTTGGCGGAGATAAATACAGGAAAAGCGAGCCATTTTTCAGGAGCCGCAGCTGCAGGAGTGCCACATTGCCATCTAGCGACACGGGCTCTGGAAGCAGAAGCAGCGGGGCTCCGCCGGCGCCGGTGGCCAGCACGCAGCTACCTGGACATGGGACCCCCTTTCCTTCCCGTGATTTACAGCCAAGCTTGAAATCTGCAAAACTACTTGGTCTATGAAAGACAGGTGTAGGAAGGCAAGGGGAAAAGGGAAAAATTCCACCATAAAGAAGTTTAAGACAAACTTGGCTTTGCTAGGAAAAGCTGATGTTCACACTGAGGCCCACAGAATCTCATCTTCTATTGCTGCTGCTACTGCTGCTGCACACAAAGCTACCGCAGCTTCATCATCTTCTGCAGTTATCACATGGATGTCTGTGGCAAAATGATGGGCTGGCAGGAACAGTGAGCGCTACTTTGTCCCACGGAGACAGGCCTGAATCTAGACCTAATGCCCTGTTCCCAGTCATGTTGGACCAAACACCTGCGTGCCCTGATGCTATCTGCAGTGCCAGCCCTGAGAATCTGACTCCACTATGTACCTCTGCAATGTACCTCTGCATTTGTATTCTGAAAAGAATACAAATGTTAACCTTTCAACACTTTAAAAAAGAAAAGCCAAAGTGCTAAGCCCCTTAGAGAGCAAAAGGCAGGCACTTAGTCTTCAGAAGATGCTCAGCAAAGAGCACTGAACAAATTCTTTTGTATGATTTTCACACAGCAAGTTAGAAAAAAGAGCTTTGGTGTATGAGAATTCTGAAGCTGTTAAATTGAAAGATCCTGGCTACAGCAGACTTACATTCACTCAGAAAACAAAAACCCAGTGCCTAAACTCTGCCAGAAGACACCATCATTTTGGGAAGCAATGGAAGAAGCCTTGCATCAGGCATCCAAGACTGCCCGCAAAGCTCTGCTTCATGGCACATGACCTTCCCACTGAAATAAATGACTAGTCTAACACCTTATAGGCATTGAAAGGTGATTAGCAGCAGGCTATACTGGCTCTGAGGCAAAGGATGGTGTGTCTAGCTAATCATTAGGTCTGTGTCTTTGGTCCCTGAGCCCTGTAAAGCTTCACAAGAGCACAGCTATAGTGCATCTGCAGGCATGTCAAAAAGGGTGATCTTCTTTGATATTAGCAAAAAATAGAGAGGTCTTCCAATAAAAAAGGAAAATGTAGTTAAGTTCCCCCAAAGGAAGATAATCTGTGCTGCTCCAGTGAACTGCTCTTACAGCAGCATGTCTTCAAAAACCCAGTGGTGGTCTCTACAAATTCTTTGGTGACTGTGTATACTATGAGGACCTACAAATATTTGAATTTACAAAACCACTCCAGCATCAAATAATAAAGTTTGTGTTGTCACCCCCTGAGACCAAGCCCACACCACCTGCAACATTACCAGGAGCTGGGGAGGCAAAATTTGAAGAGTCAGATTTTAAAAAAGGAAAGGCCATGAATGCTCCTGAGTCTGAGCCATTGCTGGTTCTGGTCAGACTGCAATCTATTTCTTTTTTTCTTTAAAATCAGAGTGAGATCACTGTTTTTCTTGAAAATGTGCTGCCCAAGGTAGGAGACATCCATCTGTGAAAAGATCTAAAGTCTAATGACAAATATTGTCAGGCCTGCTGAAGATCTTCAAGGGCAATGCAGCAGAGAAAACACTGCTCCCGACCTCGTCAGTCAGGACAAGGTCCTACCACCATCCTGGAAATAACCAACATAAAGAGAGGGATTCTATTATAGGAGTCAATTTTTTTTCCTGCTTCACATTTTATGACCAAAAGCATGGGAAGAGCACTGCCCCAGTATCAATAAATTCCATCCCAGGGTCTGTGTTCCCTCTAGAAAATCAACGTAACTTACGAGCACTTACTTTCATAGTTGCCCAGAGAAGCCAAAAGTGGTGCTCAGGCTTAGTGCTCAAGCTCCCACTGAGAAACAGACAGTCCATTGGTTCTTGAGGGTGGCAGGACACACCAGTCGGATCATCTGACTTCCTGAATATGTAACCACATAACCAGCTGCTGCCAGGCATGTCCTCCTCTCCTTTCTGGAGACCAGCTCCAAACTAGAAAAAGGAGCATAGAGCCATTCTGGCCAACAGATCTGCTCTAACCAAACTTTGATGGTCAAAAGCATGCTTTAGAAGGCTGCACTGTTTTTAAGGATGGGGCAGCTGTCCAAAACAGGGCTACAACTCTCTCTGTAAAGTACTTCTCCAATTTTCAACCATTTTATCAGGTTGTCAAGCATTCACAGTTTGCAGTCCAACATCTAGGATGGACACTGACTCACTGCATTGCCTTCTAGGCTGTTTCCCTTATTTATGCCTGCTTTAATACCTGTGACCCAGCTTTCCTATTTGCATGATGGTGTCACTGAATTTCAGGCACTATGGCTTGGGCTGATTACAAAGTTTTGACAGAACAGAGTTCCTTTTAAAGTTGCTATCCAACAGCAAGCTAGATTTCTGAACAATTGCTTCTTATATTTTCAATGCAGAGAAGGTACTTACGATCTGCAGGACTGCCAGCAGAGCAATTAACCCAGTGTTTGACAGCTCACGTTATTGATTTCAGTGTGGGGGTGGGAAGTTGTGCCTCAAATCTATTCAGTTATACAGAGTGCCTTTAATACTTTTTTCTTTTCGTAGGTTTCATGATTTATAAGCAGATCTATGGTTGGTTGAAGTCTGATTTTTCCTGATTACACTAGTAACTAGCACTGATTAGGCAACTAGTCTAAAATTAATGTGACGTAGAAAAGAAGCAAACTTCAGAGCTTCAAACAAAATTCAGATAAAACACCCACCCACTTACTACCAAAACAATCATACTATCCTAAACCTTACCTTCTCCCTTCATGTGTCACTGTCCCAATGTCCTGCTCTTGACTGATTAGGTTTCCATGAGAAAAGGACCATGCAGAGTAAATTACAGGATCAGGACTGCAGGCTGTGAGTTTGCAGAAGCAGAGACTTCATCTTGACAAATTCTTCGGAGTGCCACACACATCTCTGCTGATACAGAAGTAATAATAATAATAATAGTAATTTCATGCTAAGAATTCTGCCAGTGCCAATGACCAGTAAATAACATCCCTACAAAGAAGTAAAAAAGGGCCTTTAGTTGTGTCAGACAACTTCTAACATAAGCCAAGGAACAAGCTGATGTTAAAGCTCAAAACTTTAGATGGAGAGATAAAAACAAATGAAACATAAACCGAATAGCAACCCCTCATGGTTATGCAAATTCAGGTGAGTGTCATTATAGCAAACACTCCAACTAGAAGAACTCAATAGAGGCTGTAACCTGGGGTCAGATGGGGCTTCCCTTCTTTATATAGGCAAAAACTTCCACCTCCTTAGTGCTGGGAGCTGGCAGTCTTCCTCACCGTAACTTAGGGGACCAGGCAATTATACCAGGTCAATGTGTGGTGAAAGTAAATCTTCATCAAAACCAGACTGTTCCCACCAGTAATGAAATACTGCTATGAATTGATTAGGTGTGTACTATCAATTAAAAAAAACAAGGAAGAGTTTCTCAAAGAACATGCTTGCTCAAGAATCCCTTTTCTTCATTTCTCCATTTAATTAGTCATTGCATTATAATTCACAAATTCATGCAATAATCATTGTCATTTTAATCATCAAAGCTGAATGTACATTCTTTCTCATTAAATTAAAAACAACAAGAGCTGCTAACCAGGTTGTTTCAGAGCTCCAGGAAATGCTCTTTTACATACATGCCAAAACAGGCAAATATTGGTTTTTTACAGCAAATTTCTGTATCTTCCAGGCTATGTTACAGGGTGTAACATGGCCAGAGTGACCTAAGGAAGGAGAAGAAGCATGGTTTTTAGACAGTATCTTTTATTAAACAGCTTTCTCTAGATGTTGTCATGTTTTAAGCAGACTTTGAAGAATTTCTTACTAACAAGTTGAATGTTTCGAAAAATGCTGATTGACAGCTACAAGGGTGGAAAATTTCCATTTACTTGTATAGCACACATACCCTTTACCCCCCACAAACACAGACCAGGAAGCAGAGAAAAAACACTTTTGAGATAGAGGTGTTAAGATTAGGTTTCAAGCCAGGGTGCCACTACAATGCGAATAGCTGCCTCCAAGGCATGAGAGAGACAAGGTGTGAGATCAGCTCACTTCATGTCAGCTGCAGGATCACAACAGGGTGAGCAGATTTTGTCAACTTAAGCTGAAATTCAACCAGCATTGGAAATGCATCCTGTCACCAACCTATAACATCTCGCCTCTTTGTTTTTTTGACTCGCTCTCCTCACATGGGCCATCACAGGCAGAGTCCAACTCCAGGCAAAATCTCAAGATGCAGATTTCACTTCTACCCCCACTGCAGTTAACAGGTGCATTCCTTTCACTCCAGCTAGCAGAGCTCACCCAGAATAATCACAGCTGGGCAGGGGAAAACTTCTCTTGCATGCCTGGGAATCAGATGTGGTTGCATTTTGTTGCAGAGTTTAAGTTGTACAATGCAGCTGGCTTATCTATATACCTAGTTTGTGTTGAAGGATGGAGAGAAAAAGGGAAATCCTCCTAATCATGTCATCAGAACTTTTGAAATACACAGGATTTTTAAAAGTCAAAATTAGGTATTATCAGCAGAAACAAATTCCACTGCTGCTCCACTGAGCCTGTCTTATACACCGTACCAAATCTGTCTGGACAAAATGCTGCATTGCATCACCTCACCAGACAGGAAGATTCTAAAAATTAGGGTTTTGCAGGGTGAGCTTGCACAAAATGTGTGTGCAAAACTGCCCCCTGCTGTTTAGATTAAGACCTGCTCAAGTAAATGATTGTGTGACCCAATCCGTTTTTAGCTGTAAGGGTCCAACATGCAAAGAGGCAGAACTATCTGACTTCATCGGTTTTCTGCCTTCATGCACAACAGAAATTTCATACACAAAAGCCACTCACAACTGCCTTGCAGCACGGACCATCCCAAGAGATGTGTAGGCTGCAGCAACACTTTGCCAGCTGCAATGCTCACTCCATTAAGCAACTCTCCCACTATGGGTGAGCAGCACCAGACACCCTCTCATCCCAAAGATGAGTTGAGAACATCTCAGGGTGCAAGGGAAATGATGTAATTGCGAGGGAGCACTGTAGGACATCCATCTGTCAGCCTGTTAAAGACAGACCTGACCTTTACAAAACAGGAGCAGAAACTATGCCTGGAGTCAAAAGCTTAAAGCTCAGAGGCCTTTAAGAGTTAAGGACTACTAAGTTACAGGAATGATTGGAAAACAGGGTACTGAGCTCATCAAAAGATGTCCAGTAAATATTCTTTAAAACTAGCTCCTGCTGCAGGGAAAGAAGAGAGAACCTGGATTTTCTTTACAAGAACACGTGTTCGCTGTACTTTGAAAAAGCTGACCATTATCTAGTGCCTGTAAGTTGGACAGTTTGGTACAGAAAGTATCACAGAAGGGCCAGCTGTTTTCTACAGCTTCACTCACACGTTCATACACAGGATGTGGCAAATTCTGCCCTGTGAGAACAACATTAGACATCTCCATCTTCTTTGGGAAGTTTGAGTTT
This sequence comes from Oreocharis arfaki, assembly GCA_013398015.1. Classification (NCBI taxonomy): domain Eukaryota; kingdom Metazoa; phylum Chordata; class Aves; order Passeriformes; family Paramythiidae; genus Oreocharis; species Oreocharis arfaki. Next base: position 177,674 of record VZRR01008421.1, read on the forward strand.
GGTACAAATGCAGAAAACGTAATGGGACCCACACCAGCTCAGTTTCTGGAGCGCCTCTGACGAAACCTAGCCCAGCCCTGGTGAATAAAGCACAGGTTTCAGCTCTCTGCAGCAGGCTTTCAGTCAGTGCAGGAAGAATACTGTAAACTGTGCTGGTCAGTGTAAACACATAGACTGAAAACCAAACCAAAACTTGGGTACAACAGAAGCCTTGCAGAATTTTTTTTTTTTCCCCACATCAGCCCTTTTCATACCCATAGGTTTAAAAACACAGAAGCATGGGTGTGCAGCACAACATGCCTTTGAAACAATCGCTAAAAGCACTTAGTGACCACTTCAAAGATTCCCTTGATGTTTAACTCATGTTAACTGTAACACAACAGTCATGTANTAAGCAACTCTCCCACTATGGGTGAGCAGCACCAGACACCCTCTCATCCCAAAGATGAGTTGAGAACATCTCAGGGTGCAAGGGAAATGATGTAATTGCGAGGGAGCACTGTAGGACATCCATCTGTCAGCCTGTTAAAGACAGACCTGACCTTTACAAAACAGGAGCAGAAACTATGCCTGGAGTCAAAAGCTTAAAGCTCAGAGGCCTTTAAGAGTTAAGGACTACTAAGTTACAGGAATGATTGGAAAACAGGGTACTGAGCTCATCAAAAGATGTCCAGTAAATATTCTTTAAAACTAGCTCCTGCTGCAGGGAAAGAAGAGAGAACCTGGATTTTCTTTACAAGAACACGTGTTCGCTGTACTTTGAAAAAGCTGACCATTATCTAGTGCCTGTAAGTTGGACAGTTTGGTACAGAAAGTATCACAGAAGGGCCAGCTGTTTTCTACAGCTTCACTCACACGTTCATACACAGGATGTGGCAAATTCTGCCCTGTGAGAACAACATTAGACATCTCCATCTTCTTTGGGAAGTTTGAGTTTGGTACAAATGCAGAAAACGTAATGGGACCCACACCAGCTCAGTTTCTGGAGCGCCTCTGACGAAACCTAGCCCAGCCCTGGTGAATAAAGCACAGGTTTCAGCTCTCTGCAGCAGGCTTTCAGTCAGTGCACGAAGAATACTGTAAAGTGTGCTGGTCAGTGTAAACACATAGACTGAAAACCAAACCAAAACTTGGGTACAACAGAAGCCTTGCAGAATTATTTTTTTTTCCCCACATCAGCCCTTTTCATACCCATAGGTTTAAAAACACAGAAGCATGGGTGTGCAGCACAACATGCCTTTGAAACAATCGCTAAAAGCACTTAGTGACCACTTCAAAGATTCCCTTGATGTTTAACTCATGTTAACTGTAACACAACAGTCATGTAGGGCCACTGTTCAGCCTAAGGGACACACCATCAACAGATGTACAAATGAAACTTTAGAAAGATTCTTCTGAGTGCATAAATAGCTGGAGGTTTACTTTGATGATGCCTGGCTGGCCTCCTACACAGCAGGGCTGGGACTTCTCCATTTTTCAAGTTAAGGGCAACAATAATATTGTGTCAGCCCCCAAGGGAAGGAAATTAGTGCCAGATGATTCAGTGTGTGCCTGATCACTCTGGTTTTGGATTTGATTCCATTATCTAGAAAACTTAATGGTGAGACATCAAAGGTAGTCCTGCATGATAATGAAACTAGCTGGGTGGGTTTTTTCTATAAAAGCTGCCTGAGAAGCTCGTAACCGGTAACAGAAGACTTCCCAACATAAAACTAACAGACCTCTCAGTTTCTTTAATAAGAAATCCTTTTAGTGCTGAAAACAAGTGCCTTGTTCTTGGAGAAGCACAGAAGGGAAAATGGTGAATTCTGGGAGAAAAATTAGCAGTTTAACCTGCATTAAAATAAGATTGCAGATCTTATTCTCCAGCAGCTGTGAGCTCCGTAGCAGCAAATCCACAACTGGAATGGCTTGCTTCCACACTTTTTTCATTTGCACAGGTGAAAAGACATGTACAGCACTATACACAGCTAATGCAATGGCATTACTACTGCTGATGCAGAAACATCCATCAATACCACGATGTTTCTGATGACCTGCACTTTGCCCGTGTCTGAATTCAAGCAGTGTCTTCGCTCATATCTGAAACATCTGCAGACTGTGCATGCTTAGCTATACCACTGTCAGCCTGCCACTCTTGAGGCAACAGCAAATTTGCATTCTAGACAATATCTTCCAAGTCTTCACAACTGTAAAATATTAGCTTCACTGGGAGATTTGGGGAAAAGAAAAAAAATTCGAGTCTTGTTAAAAGGATTCAGCATTCCAACTTATTAGCCCAAGGCACTCAAAACAGGTTATCATGCTCAAAACAGGTTAGTATGCTCTAGCATACTAACCAGGTACTTCTGGGTTATCAGATATGAGAATAAATTTGCATTTAAGGCTACATTTAAACCTATGCTATCTAAATTTTGTTTGTATCCAACTTTGCAGGCTCAAGAAAACAAAAAAGGTTAGAGCAATATGTGTGTCTATGGTGCTTATTACAGCAAATACCATTTATAGACATAATCAAGACTGTCACCAAGCCTTCCATCAAAATCAGAATTGACACCCAGGTTTGCTGAAACACAGTTCAGGAAAGCTTTGCTGCAAGCTAAAATGTGAATTCAAATTGTCATCATTATACCAAAGAGTGTAGAAAATTGCTCAAGTTTGACAGAAGGGTGCTACTTTTGTCTTATGCTGTTTGAGTTTGTTTTTCAAAGCAGGATGGAAGTTAGATTCACTTTAAGACAGTGTTAAAAGCTGAACTAAAAAGACACACTGAAACAAGACAGAAGGTAAATATGCTAACAGTTCTGGCAACATAACCTAAGAATTCCTACTTTTAACTTGTAAGGGTCAGAAGGGAAAAGAAAAAGTCCTTCAAAAAGCCTCAGTAAAAAAAGAACCTTCTGTAATTTCACAGTATTTTTATTCAGTGCAGAATAACTTTGTCCCTGTAAAATAAATTAGAAGGAAAAGAGCACTCAGGCCATTGTCCCTTGAAGAATATGGCTACTAAGTTTTACTTTTACCTTATGCTACCTGAACAATTCAAGCACAAATATTAAACTACAACCACCTGTTTAAGATATGTTTGTTGATACCAGCCACTAACTTCAGTATTTGTCACATTACAGGGAAGCTTCAATAGCACCTCAGATCTTTGGAAATAATGTTTTCAAGGGCTTAAGGGGAAAACACCTATTCCATAGCAAACCATCTCAGCAGACTGACTCTCTAAGAGCCATTTCTACTCCCAAACTCAGGTATTGACTGCTAGGTCACCATCAACTATCCACTTAACCTCTCAAAAATCCTTTGTGAGAGAATTCCTGAACCACTGAGGAGAATCTGCCTTTGAAGAAACTTACACAAGGTTGAAATGAGTTGGCTAGAGTGCTCTCAAAGTACCTCACTTCTACTACACTATGCCACCTAGTACCTTACTATTAATCTAGCAGCATCATTAGTACAGACTGTCAGCTGGTCTGAAAAGCACACCTCAAAGCATTCTCAAGTTGAAAATCAGCCACTGTGTCAGAATGATAAAGCTACATTTTTAATTGTTCCTGCTGCCACTTGAGTGCTGATAGCACGAGCCCAGAGAATAGCAGAAGCCAATCTGTTTTGACATTTAGAAGATCCTTTGAAAAACTTGCTTTTGTAAGTACACTTCTCCTACTCACTTGAGCCTGCTGTAAATTATTTGTTTCCTTTTCATTGGCAAAGGAAAATTTACCACACCATACTGAAATTTTACATCATCTAATTCCATTAGCTTTTGCTATTTACCCCAGGGATATAACTGTCTTACCTTATTAGTGCAATTTTTTTCTTACGGCAAATGCCTTAAAAAGATTGTTAATAACCATTTGCTATGGTCTTGAAGGCTACAGACTGAAATGTCAACTGTCTATCTTGCAAAGTTTCAGACTTTCCAAAAAACACCAACCTTTGTGCTCTTAAAATCTGCCCAGGTTCTATTCCAAACAGCTTTGTTTCAGACACCTGTATTAATAGAGCTTTCAAGTTTGCCAGTAATTTTGACTTGATCACTTTACATGTTTTTGTTCCTGACAGAAATGGATTTGTCATTCTTTCTGCAGCTGTTATCTATTACCATTGTGATTTGCATCTCTTTCTAAGGTGATCTATTACCGTTTAAATGATTATGTATTTATTTTCTCAGGAAATTACACAAGGTATTAAACTTAATTAAAAGCATTGGAAGACCAGCCATGACATTAAAAATAAATGTTAATGTTGTCATTTTTAGATCATTTGCTCTGACACCCAAATATTCTGGATTTTAAAGTAGCACTATAGGGACACACAAGTGCAGATAAATCTTTATTGCCATAACTTCGTTTTTTCAAAAATGAGCATTGGGTTTTTAATAGGTCGTAGTTTTATGTCTGTATATGTACAACATTACAACTGCTTTTTTTAATAATAATGAAGTTAGTGATACTTTGATAACTCAACACAGTGTATTTATAAAATGAATTCTTATCAAAATACACTTTTCACTGGGATAATAAATAAAATCCTGCGAAACCCACCTACACAAAGTTAATTTTAACTCTGGTAGAACCCGATGTGGTACACAGTCCATTAACTACTATGTTTGCCCCTTTATCCCCCTACTGATGCTCATCTTCTGGGGTAAGAAAACTTTTTTCCCCCCGTTGTGGTGTGACCTCATTCAACATCATCTTCAGCCAAGCACTGTGCACTTACAATTCTCTGTAAGAAGGAGAAAAACTCATTCACAATTACATAAAATTGACAGTAGGCAACTGATTATCAAGCAATGTAATTTTACACTGAACATTAAGCAGTGTAATTACTGAACAAACTGATTAGAGTTAAAAATGGCAATCTATTTGACTTAAGTTTTTGAAGTCAGTTCCACAGAAATTACATACAGTGCAATACCTAACAAAGCCAAAGTCAGATAAACAATATCCTATCAACCTCAAGTGATGACCTCTGTGTGGTTTTTGGCACGGTTCTCTTCAGAAACATTTTTGTCCAATCATTTCCCTGACTCTTACACCTCACGCACCCGACACTTTCCAGTGTTACCACTGACTATATGGACTTAACCTGAAATGTAACCAGGCCTGAGCTGTAAGAAGAGCCAGCTGATGCCCAGCACCGACTCTCTGCTTTATGTCAGGTAACACTGTTAGGGAGTTCCCTTGTACTTCCAAGAACATAAAAAATATCATTTATTTCACAAAAAACTCACCTGCCAGCATATTAACAACATTACCCTCTCAAACTCAAGCACTCAAACTCAAGTACTAAAATGGGAGGGCATTTTACACATAGAGCTACTAACACTTTTATCATCAGGGTAACTCCCAAGCTTCCGAAATTGTCACGGGTTCTGGTGCTAGTTAACATTTGTGCCTATAGCTGTCCCCAGAAGCAAAGGGGTAGCAAAAGCAACGGATTCATTTTGATGAACTTTGATAGCACTTACACACATTTGTAGATACGTAAATTTAAAAAAACTCCTCAAGACCCAGTGCAATAAAGTGACTGCTTTTCCAATCCCCCCAACTTGTATTTGGGAAACAATGGATCGACTTATAGTATGAGCTGTGGTCAGATGCCTCTACTTCAAGAGCTTAGCATACCCTACACACAAGAGAAGTTTTGTATTTCTAATTTATCCTGGTTGCTATTAATGCTACATGATGATTTGCATATTCACTTTTTAACATCTCAGGTGAAAAAAAAGCTTCTTTTAATCTAACTGAACATATTAAAAAAACAGCAGCTTACAAAACCCAATACTAAAGACTGATGTAGTGGGTTAAATAAGTATTTGAGTTATTTCCAAACCAAACCATCAAGGAATGTTTCACATACCTGGCTTATTGTAGGGAGCTTAGTTAGAAGCATTTGAAACACTGGTGGTGGAAGAGTCTGCTGTAGAACTTGTAGTAGCTGCTGCGGCTGCCCACACACAGCAATGGCATTGGTCAAGTGATCAACACCTTTTTCATATTCACCTGTATGACAAATTATAATGTTTTGAAATCAACCATCTTCCACACTGTAACACATTTAGATAATCCACCAAGACTGGATTAAATCATAGTGAATCAATCCACACTTAGCTCTTCTCCTTCCTCGATGGACCTTCTGAACAAACAAGGTTAAAAACAAATAGGCAGATTTTCTTAGATTAATTTGACTCCCCAAAATTTCTTAATGTATAAAAATAATCTTACAGCAAAGGTAGACAAAACTTATTTCACAACTTACTCTTTGGAAAAAGAAAATGCTGTTACCTTGAGCTAGTAATTCCTCTCCAAGTTGAATCTCCTCAAGGAAAAACTTCTGAACTGCTTCAGCGTCTTTCAGATCAGGCAACTACAACACACAAAGTAAAAGTTAAACCAGCCCTTAAACACCAGCTTATAAAAAGTTAGCAGAAAACATTCTCAACTGAAATGAAACATGCACACAACCCTATTGTTACACTGACACAAAAACAAGTGTCACCACTAAGTTAAAGGTACACAGAATGTTTTTGAAAATCAGACTGCAGTCTCATAACACTGCATCACAAATCTGTAGAGACAGAGCATGAAATACCTCTACTCAGTTTATTAAGTACATGATTTAGGAACAAATATAAATTCTAAGGTGTCTTGTGTTTATAACAACTATATTTCTTGCAAGTTTTAAAGAGAAATCTTGTATTTTCTTTCTGGATCCATTGGTGATAATGAAAGGGAAATCAAATACTTACTGCAAAACAACATATTAAGTTCAGTTATAAGTGTATCCCATCAATGATTTTAAGTCTGAAAAGCCCTTGTTCATATTACAAAAAGGAAAACACCATCGAATCACACAGTGAATGTTACACTAATATAACTCCTCCATCTGACAAAAAAAAGGAACAACCATACAATTATCTGTGAGCATTAAAATAACCTAAAGACTGCAGATTTGTAATCCTGGAATCAAAACAAATCCTTAAGTAAATCTTACAAATAATACAAATGAAACATCTTTCAAAATGGCACTGCATTATTGAACACAGTATTACCTTGGAAAGCCCTGCTCTCTCTTTGGCAAGCTTCTGTTTCTTCCTTCCTGTAAGAATAAAAACATATTTTATTTTCAATTCGCAATTAAAAAGCTCTTCAGATTACAGTCTGAAACCATGAAAAAAATCAAAGTTCTTTTCAAAAGAAGAAAATGGTAATGTATTCCAAATATTCAAGATTGAGCACAAGACTGCAACCCACTCAGTGCAACAGAGCATCATTTAGAGGTCTAATGAGGGCTGGCAGTAGCCCCAACTCAAAATGGCAATTCTGATGGTTATGGCAAACACCATCTGTGCAGGGCAGCACACCAGCAGCACAGCACACCTTGAGCACTGCAGGCACACAGCAGCAAAGAGAATTAGGGTAACAGAGGAATTATCTACATGACTTCTAACAATGAGCCACAGAAGAATTGCCTGCAAGTCAAGGCGCTCTAGTTTTGAACTGTATGGTGCACCACCAAGGAAGGGGAACTTTGGCAGGCCACAGCAGATACCCACACAATGTACTTTCTCAGCTACTTTATAGGAAAGACATGGGAACTAGTTAATAACTGGCAGTATCTCATCATCCCCCAGCAAGAGCAGTACTAAACCATACATTTCTGAAACCTGAGGAAAGCAAACATTTACAGATGGAACAAACATTTACAGATTTAACTGCCTAACCTAAAGGCAAAAAGTTGGTCTGCCACATGAAGTTGTACCACTCCAGCAAAACTAGTGTAATAAAGTTGCTTTTAATGCAGATAGGCATGTATAAAGATATTTTTATAGTAGCAGCTCTTCATACAAGTAAGAATAATTATACTAACACTGGCAATTTCCTCAGAATAATCATTTTAGCAAGTCTTCAGTTCATCAACTGAAATAGTTACACCAATAAAACCTTTGAATACAGCCTATGGTTAAACTCTCCTTTCACTCTTTGTCTGCAGTGTCTGCTCAGAAAACTCCTATATTGACAAAGAACTGTCACCCTGGCCTAACTTTTTTTTTGATACAATTTTACAAGCTGGAAATACTTCCAAATACGACTAGCACTTTTACATGGTAATTAAAAATTTTCAATTGTCCACATGATGAAGACATTCATGAATACTATTCCCTAGAATACTGATAACCTAACACGTGGCATTTACTCACAAGATTGTGTTCTTTATACAAAGGGAGTCCCCATTCTAACTCTAAAGGATATTTATGAATTCACTGGTTGTGAAGAAATACTAGTTTCAAAGTATCTTTGCAATAACAGCCAAAAGTTACATTTGTAATATGACAAGCAAAAAGCAATGGCTTTGAGGGGTAAAAAAACTCAACAAGCAAACAAACAAAAAACTCACCCCACACATAAAAAAGCCCCCAGTTTTGTTTTCCCTCAGGGGAAACAAAAAGGAAACACTTTTTCCCTCCACAAAAAGGAAACACTTCCCTCTTAAGAAAAGAGATAATCACATTTTGAAAACAGAAAGGCAATCTTCCATAGATGAATCTTTATTACCACAGTGCATGCATGATGCAGTGCAGATGCAGTGCATGCATCCAAAACACAAAGCTAAACTTCAGCTCTCGCACTGCAGGTCCCCCAGGCACAGCTCTTGCACAAGGGTCCAAGTTTCAAAAGAGAACCAGTGGATGACCTGTCCTGCTGGCACGGGTTGCAAAAGCCCCTGAGTAGCCCCAGCAGCTTCCCAACCAGTCCCACAGAGGAGCAGAAGGACCAAAAAGCCATTTGCACTTTCAGCTCCTGTCAGTGAAGTCTGCCTGCTGCCCTCCTCTCATTCTGCTGTCCAGGCAGAAGATGCTCTTGGGCAAAATTCAGCGTGGTCAGAAATTCTGGCTGTCTCTGAACAAAAATATCTGTGCCTATACTTTAAAGAAGAACACTTCTGTTTTATTCATTCAAGAAGGCAAATAGTAAACATATCTAAAGTATTTTAATCATAAAATACAGCTGGGGAAGCTCAGCAGCTAGAGATGTTTATAGCCTTCCTATCCTTTGGTCCCAAGACTAAATATGGACATGCCCCCCAAACTAGCAACACCAAAACCTGAAAAAAAAAAACTGCAACAGAAAACCCCACCCATAAAACCTGCTAAATAAGATTAAAACATCTGGAAAAATCAAAGTTCAGTAGTTCTATAAGCTTTCCAGAAACTTCCAGGAAATCAAATTTTTTCTGCAGAAACCTAAATGTGGCCACCTCATTTTTATGACAGGCCTTTGCAATGTAAACTTTGTCCCTAACACAGCACACGAGAGATGTGCAGTGTAACTGGGAGGGCAAAACCACCAACTGGTTCTTCATTTGTTAGCATGTGCTTGGCCAAATTTGACAGGCAATCCACTGACATGTCAGATCTCCTGTCCTTCCCAAATTCTGGTGTCACTGCATTACAGAGGCTGAAGAAGGATCTTATCCTAAGAAGATTAATGGACAAGGTGTGCTGTGACGGTGGTTTCCACAAGCTTTCCCATACCCCCACTACTGCACAACACAGGGAGCATCTTTACATAAAGAACTGCAGCTGGCTGCTGCAGTGAACCTTTCCTGGCCAGGTATTTTACAGCCCATGCCCTCCTGTCTACCCAACAGCAAAAACGCTGTGATACCCACATCCCTGGCACCACTGCTGAAGTGTCCATACTAAATAATCTGTTACACTACCAAAAAACCAAAAAACAACCAAATTAACTAAAGCCTTTCAACTAAATCCAGACCAGTGCATCACGTGCAAGAACCATAAATCCTACAGAGACGTCCCCCAAATGACAACTGCCACCTCCTATCAAACCAAAATGGATTTGGTTTCCACTTCAAAGATAATGTCAGTTCTTAATCAGAGCAATTTTAAGGTTTATTCAGAACATGACTGGATAGAGGCTCAGATTATGGAAACCTGGAGTGCAAAAATCATTTCTGGTGCTTCTGCAAAAACCTAAATGTGGCCACCTCATTTTTATGACAGGCCTTTGCAATGTAAACTTTGTCCCTAACACAGCACACGAGAGATGTGCAGTGTAACTGGGAGGGCAAAACCACCAACTGGTTCTTCATTTGTTAGCATGTGCTTGGCCAAATTTGACAGGCAATCCACTGACATGTCAGATCTCCTGTCCTTCCCAAATTCTGGTGTCACTGCATTACAGAGGCTGAAGAAGGATCTTATCCTAAGAAGATTAATGGACAAGGTGTGCTGTGACGGTGGTTTCCACAAGCTTTCCCATACCCCCACTACTGCACAACACAGGGAGCATCTTTACATAAAGAACTGCAGCTGGCTGCTGCAGTGAACCTTTCCTGGCCAGGTATTTTACAGCCCATGCCCTCCTGTCTACCCAACAGCAAAAACGCTGTGATACCCACATCCCTGGCACCACTGCTGAAGTGTCCGTACTAAATAATCTGTTACACTACCAAAAAACCAAAAAACAACCAAATTAACTAAAGCCTTTCAACTAAATCCAGACCAGTGCATCACGTGCAAGAACCATAAATCCTACAGAGACGTCCCCCAAATGACAACTGCCACCTCCTATCAAACCAAAATGGATTTGGTTTCCACTTCAAAGATAATGTCAGTTCTTAATCAGAGCAATTTTAAGGTTTATTCAGAACATGACTGGATAGAGGCTCAGATTATGGAAACCTGGAGTGCAAAAATCATTTCTGGTGCTTCTGCAAAAACCTTACATAATTTGGTGTCTCTCATATTTGGCATCATAAAAAAAAAAACATGGCTGATTATGTTGCCAAAATTGAGTTTGCTGGTGCAAGACAAGCACATACCAGTTAACTGTGCTAAAATTTCCCAGATAATGACTTGCACTGCAGGGAAAAAAGGACTTGGAAGACGCACAAGAGGTATGTGCCCAAAATCCTACACACAGGAGCGAGGGCCTGAAGCTGAAATATTTGACAGACATAACTTGCTGTGGAGGAGCTTTTGGAAAGCAGAACTAATGCGCCGCTAAGCCACAGCACTGGCCACGCAAATTCAATCCATGAAGGCAGAACCAAAGCTTTCAAACTACATTTTAATGCTATCAGGTAAATACTCATTTTCAACCCATCTAGTTATTGATTTTTCCATCCATGAAACTGCTAAACACATCATGTTTACTTGCCAGGAAAATTTACCTTAATAATGACTTCTTATCTTCAGATTAGTTACCAAAGGAATAATATACAGATTACCCTCAGAGAAATAACTCAGTATAAAAACTATCACCTTATTTCTCATGATTCACTTGTGTTCCTTCAGTACTCATGCCTATAATTGCATTTAAAACCCTCGCTGATTATTAAAATGTTTAAATAAATGTTGAAGACGTGAAATAATGAAGAGCCATGGGAGAAGAGCTCTACATCTTGGATTAATCAACAGTTTTCTCTGGCATTCATTCTTATCCTGGAAGCCAATGGCAGGGCTGCCAGGAGGGTTTAGAATGCAGCCGATGAAATATCTGGGAGCTGCCACCGACCCCTGCCTCACCACAGCAACAACATCCCTGTAAGAGACCACACTGTTTTACCTGCCCATCTTCCAAAAGCAAACAAAAACAAAACAAAACAAAGTGTCACCACGTAAATGTAGTGACTATAATAGCACTGCTGAGCCTCCAGGATAGCAAGATTAAAAAAAAAAAAAAAAAATGCGGGGGGGAGGTGCATTTGAGCCAAGCACCGACAAAATCACAGGTTACCCAACACCTACAGCAAACGCTCTCCGATGGGATGACCCTGTCTAGAACCACCTGAAAGGAGGTTGTAGTGAGGTGAGGATCGGTCTCTTCTACCCTGCCTGCAGTGAAGAGGACCAGGGAAAATGGCCTTGAGCTCAGACAAGGGAGATCCAGATCAGACATTAGAAAACATCTTTTTCACTGTTAGGGTGGTCAGGCATTGGAATAGGTTGCCCAGGGAGTCACCGTTCTTGGGGGTGTTCAAGAGGCGTCTGGATCTGGGGCTGGGCGATGCTGGTTAGTGCTGCAGGGCTTGCAGTGGTAGTGCTAGGCGGATGGCTGGGCGGGACTCGACAGTATCTTCCAATTTGGATGGTTCTGTGACTCTGTGACCCGGCCATGGTTTCGGTGAGGGGACGGCGAGAGGTCACAAAGCCAGAAGGGTCGCCGGGGCCTGGGGCAGAGGGTGCGGGAGGGTCCCGGCCGGGCCCGGGGGCGGCGCTGCGGCGACACCACGTGCTGCCTTCCCGCGCCCCGGCCGGCCGGGTGAGGGAGGGAGACAGAAACGGGGGGATCGCTGAGGGAAGCGCGCGGCGGCGGGAAGGGATCGGACGGGAGGAAAGGGGAGGAGGCGTCCCGGGACACTCACGCTCCCGCAGCCGGTTCTTGAAATTGGGGTCGCTCCGCCTCTTGCGGTCGAAATAGATGCAGTATCCGATGAAGAGCGCCCCGCAGAGCCCCGCGGCGATGGCGCTGGTCCTGCCCACCATCATGGCGCTGCCGCCGCCCCCGCGCCGCTCCCGCCGCGCGGCCCGCGCCGAGCTCCGCAGGCACCTTGGGGCGAGCGGGCACAGGGAAAGGACCCCTCCTCGCTTCCGCTCACGTCATCAGCCGGCGGCGGCAGAGGGCGCCTCCCGCAGTGCCTGCGCGGAGGCCGGGGCGCACGCGCGCGGCCAAGGGGGCGTGGCCTGGGCTGCGGCGTTTGCCCGCGGGATGCCGTGAGGGGCGGGGGGACGGGAGAGCCGGGATCCCGGGGGAAGAGCGCTGCGGCCACCGCGTCCGGCCTCTGACCGAACACCACCCTGGCACTCAGGGCCACGTCCCGTCTTTCCTTATACACCTCCAGGGACGGTGACTCCACCGCCTCCCTGGGCAGCCCATTCCAATATCTAATCACCTTTTCTGTGAATGAATTTATCCTGCTGTCCAACCTAAACCTCCCCTGGCACAGCTTGAGGGTATGTCCTGTCATCCTGTCACTTGCTGCCTGGGAGAAGAGACCGACCCCCACCTGGCTACGCCCTCCTATCAGGGAGTTGTAGAGAGCGATAAGGCCATCCCCGAGCTTCCTTTTCTCCCGGCTAAAAGTCCCCAGCTCCCACAGCCGCTCCTCTTAAGACTTGAGCTCCAGACCCTGTACCAGCACCATTGCCCTTCTCTGCACAACAAAAAACTCCACCCAAATCAAAGTAACGATTTCTGCTTTATCACTCTGCATGTGAGTCACTTTTTCCTATAGACATTGTGGGTAATCCTACACAACTCCGGAAGGAAGAATTCAGAGATAATCTCTGCAGCAAGACCTCGGCTGGAGACGGATTCCTGGAACACAGGAATAAAATCATGCAGCACCTCCTGCTGCCTATTGGGAGAAGCCAAATGCCCCAGAGCAAACACCAAGAATGACAACAGCTGTATTAACAAACAAAATTTATGACACAACACTCTCATATATATCCATCTTTGTAACACTAATTAGCATTTTTATCGGATTGATTTTTATCAAAGGACTGTTTGTTTTTCCCAGCTTTACTCCTAGGAACAGTTTTTAGTCTTTTTGGTTTTGTGCTCTTCTTTAATGGGGTTGCTTTTTCACCAACAAAAGAATCGTTAGAGCAGCTCTTTTCTTTTTTCTTCTTCTTATCAGCTCTGTCCTTGGGAGCACGAGATTGGTCTGGACTCTTCTGTGCTTTCCTCTTGTCCGCTACGCGCTGCACTCGTATCTTTCTTCCCATCAGAACTGAGTTGTTGAGTTTCAGAGCAAGATGTACAGCATCTGTATTCTACAAAACCAGATAAGCGGTTTAAAAGCAGCATTACCTCCAACTGATTGCTTTCAAATGAACAGTTACCTGTCTTTAAAATTGCCAAGAAGGATTTTACAATGAAGAGCGCTCAAACGGCTCTATTTAGGGAATGACACAATGTCTCTGCTCAGGAACACCAGCACCCCCACACAGCCCACACTCTGAGGCAAAGACACTTGAAAACAGGCTATGAAACAGCTTACATGAGACACCAAAGTCTGTGGCAGAGAGACCAGGAAAAATTGGGAAAAAAGGCATTGGGCTGCAGGAAATGAACTGAGGAAAATGAGGCTGGGAGAGTGCCATGAGAAAGGAAGTTGTACTGAATCGAAAGTGGAGAACCAGTAAGCAAACCAGCTGCAGGAGAGAATTCCACTCACATTTTGACACATAAGAAATGGGAGAACAAAGACGTTACACCAAAAGAACTCATCTGTCCCTCCTTTAAGTCTTTACCTTAAAGTCACTTCTTTCACCCAAGCGTGGACAAAACCTAAGATAGTTTGTTTTGTATCTGCTTCCACAGAACCGGTCTTCCAAGCTGCTTTCACCACGCACAACAACGCTACCATTTAACATCATACATACACACGTACAAACCCCAAGAAGCTACTAAAAAGAAAACAAAAATGCTCTAAAGGCAGCCCCCAGCTGAGGTTTGGAAGAACTCCCAGTGTGCTGGAGCAGGCTGCTCACATGTACCTCAAAGAGGACGTAGCCGAAGCCTTTCCCCAGGCCCGTCGTCCTGTCCCTCACAACTCGCACTCCCACGATGTCTCCGCAGACATGGAAGTGTTCCCGCACGGCGTCGTCGCGGATGTCTGCAGGCAACACAACGGAACAGATGCCTCTTCAGGGAGACACAGGGCTCTAAAAGCCTGGCACAAATCCAGTTATTTCACATTTACCGATTCAGGGACACAAACAAATATATTCAAATATATATTATCACATGAATACGGATAGGTAGACAAATATTGGTGGTTCAGAAAAATCCCAGCAAGCTGACAATGCAGACTTTATGAAGGGCTGTTTACTCTGACAGTTACTGATTCTCCAGCTCTGAAGAGTACAATATAAATCACAAAGAACATCGAAGGCAAAGACTGAAATAAATTCTTGAAACTATTTCATTTATGGTTGTAACATAGTAGAAATTAAGATTCCTGCTATACATAAGCTCCTCCTTATGCCAGAATTTCTTTCTAAGAATTAATGCTGATGATAATGAGCTTGAGCTGGCAGTTCTTCAGCTGCTCATTGACTGAGCCATGAATTTTAGCTGAATGGGGGAGAAGGGATTTACAGTTTCCAACCACAGCTGCTATGCAATTATTGTGATAATGGCTGGATGTGTGAGCCTTTCTCCATCTGAGGACAAGTGTGATGTGCCATCACAAAAACACAGGTTATTTTCCTTTTTTGTATAGTTATGCTTCACACAATCCCCTGACACAGACATAAACATCTCCCTACTGAGGGGAGGGGCTGAACTCAACAGTGTGGGTTTAATTACAACAATGGGACCTAGAAGTGCTGAGAAAGGTCCAAGCTGCTGAAGTAATTTCAGAGCACAGCAAATCACAGAATCATAGAATATTCTGAGTTGAAACTGGCCCACAAGGATCATCAAGTCCAACTTTTAGCCCTGCCTGGACAGAGTCACTCAGCCTGTGGCTCACAGAACGCACCAAAAGGAGAAGCCATCACTGTCCATCACTTGGAATTGGTTCACAAACAGGTATTGGTAACCTGTGAGCAGTTTAGAAAGCCATGGCCTATGCAACTTAGTCATATTTATTTAAAAAACATGAAGAAAAAACAAGAATTAAAAGTGCTCACAATGCTACCTACAATCATTGTGCAGAACTTGTCAGAAACTCACAACCACTTTAGGTGTTTCAATTAACAAATAAAAATTACCTCCAACAAAAGGTATTTATCTACCTAAATATGTGACCCTAAATACCAATAAATTAGGCAACAGAAAGCCTAATGCCAACCATCCTATAAACACAAATTAGTGATGCATAACAATCCATTTTAGACTTACCATATGAAAGATTTCCCAAGAATACAGATTGTTTATTGTCATGCTAAAGAAAACAAGAGAGACAGGACAGTAAGTTATTTGTTACAGAAAAAAACCAAAACAACCAAACAAAAACAATAAAACCCCCACAACCAAACCAGAAAAGGGGATTTCCAGCCACACATCTTACTTACTGCACTGGTTTTAGATGCAGTGTCAACTCTGATGTGAAATCCGCTAGCAATTTCTGTTCCATTCCTTTCGTGGTCAAAAGCAAAAAGTGTCAAAAGTGAAAAAAGCATTACTTAGTTGACAATGTAACTGCACAGCAGTATTCCAAAAGCAAAGTTACTTTTAAGTTTGAACTAACATTTTATTCTGATTCAAGCAAAAGAGGGGAAGTTGTTTAAATTTAGCTATAAATCTACCTGAACTACCTCTTCAACAGGGGACGAGGAACAAAACTGAGACTTACTCCTTCAGGGCTTTCTGGGCATCACATTCTTCCTTAAAGACAACATAAGCATTGACAAACTTTGCATTCGGGTGCACCTTATGCCTGGAACACGAAAGGGACACGTTACTGCTTAAATCCTGCTGATGCTGTGCAGTGCTGTGCAGCACTTCTTGCTGAACACATTTATGCCCCTGCTTGTTCTGTGCACACTAACAACTTCATTTCCCTTCCCGATCAAGCTACCCCTGCACATGCAGGGTACAGCCAATTTATGCACCCTGAGCATGCTTCCTCAACTCATAAACATATCCAAAGAAATGAGAGACTTCTAGCATCTTCCTCCTTCCTAAAATTTAAGAAATGCAACCTCAGGTACCAAATTACTAGTACACACAGCACATAATTCTTTATTACTTGTTGAGCAAACTTAATACCTTGATACAAACGTAATGACAAAAAACCACAAAATACATAAAAAAGACTTAACACAGACAAGCTTTTAACAACCAACACTAAAACATTGTTTAGGCCTTGAAAAATACACAGAATTCACAAGGGAAACCTACTTGATTGCTGCTACCTTTTTGGATACAGCATCTTCTGCTGGAATCTTAAAGATAAAAAAGCTTGAGTTAGGCGGGCATAGTGTCAACTTATCACAAAGAGTTTTTCTGTAAGACAAAGAGGAATTCAAAGAGGTGCCACCCAAAGCAACATAGCCAGTACAGTGAGCAAATGACGGAAGCGGCTGGACCTAGAGATGGTCTAAAAAACCCTTGGAGTTAAAGAGCTTGCCTTGACATTGTCTGACATATTTCTCGAGTTCCAAGAGGGCTATCGTCAACTATTTTAGTGAGTACCCTGATTTACAACCAATGTGTCTTTGCTACTGTGATTTAAAAACAGGTGAGCAATGCCTCAGCCAAAACAGCAATAACAAAGGCATTCCTCTTTCAGGGAAATGATAGCTCTGATCCTGGATCAGCTGCTGCTACAGGAAAAATGCATCTGTGGTGCTCCTGGGGAAACATCTCCAAGGCTTCTTCTAATAGAAAAACCCACATACCCTAAACCACTTCTAAACTAATGAAGGTACAAGCCTCACAAATACTGCCTTTTAACATCAACAAATAATTTTGTTACGTAACATTAAAGGAAATAACATACCAGAGACCGGAAGCGAATGGATTGGATTTGTCCATACTTCTTAAAAAGAGATTTCAGTACCTAAACAGATGATATTACAAATATTCAGTACACTTTTCAACCTGGTAATGAGAATTATTTTTTAGTATTTATAAGAAATACTGTTCTTACACTGTTTTCCTTTTACTTACAGGAGGTCCCTTAATAGGCTACCAAAAAAATGCAAGTAATTCACAACTACTTCTGTGTTTTTTGTGGCAGCTTCTTCTACATATTGCCAAAACTGAAGTTATGCCTCCTACTATGGAAGAAAGTATAAATTCAACATGTTTTAGGTAATGACCTGAAGCACTGTTTGCATACAAAATTAGAAGCAGAGTAACTTTGTAAATGCAGTTCTCACTTATTCCGTCATTTTTTCACTGACAAGAAACTGACCAATTCTACTCAAGAAAGAGTCACTGCCATCTACTGCTGTAGGAAGCCCAACTCCAGGAAACCAGAGATTGTCTCTAATGGTTTCTGAAAACAAGCACTATTTCCTACTTCCCCAAAAGCAGTTCCAATCGCAAGTGTGTATGACTCCCCAAATGGAAACGGCCCCTCAAACTGAGGGCTGCTGTAACTCATTCCTTCAGCGGACAGAACCCACCCACGTACCTGAACAGTACAGCTGACAGGCAAGTTTCCAACAAACACTGTTCTTCTGTCTGCTGTTTCATCAGCCACCCTTTTTCTCTTTTGCTGTTTTGCAGTAGCACCTGTAGCTGAATTAACAACACTTTTGGTGATGGCTTGAGAAGCCTTTTTCTTTTGCTTCGCTTTGTTTTGAAACAATTTTTGATCTTCCTCCTCATCTGCCTGCTCCAAAGCGTTCTCTCTGACCAGAAACAAACAGGTAGGTTACAACTGATGGGAAAAAACCAGGGGTTTGGGGGTCAAAGAACTGAAGCCTCTAAGATATTTTAACTTACATTTGAAATTATTACGTTCAACATAAAATTTCAAACATTATTTTGTTTATTCTGCATTAAACAAGCGTATCTGATTATTCAGTAACATGAAAAACTATTTACTTTCCTCAGGACACTGCATTCACTGTTTACCAGGAGTAATACAGAAATACGTCAAAATTAAATAATTTGATCGTCTCTAAAATTGAAGGGAAAAAATAAATCATCTTTGCACGTTGAACCTACAAACAGACTTAATCCTCCTCAGTATGCAGGAGACTCAGAAAAAACCTCTGGAATACTGCCATGCACTAAACAAATCCCTTGCTATCCAAACCTGCCATAAGAGCATGAACAACGAGCAGATCTGAAGGAGCCTCTGGAAGGCTACAGACATAAACACAGCAAACAGATTCCATGGGCCCAGTGCCAGGGACAGGATGAGGTGTTAACCTTGTGCTACAATCAAGTTCACTTTATTATCCAAACTGCATTGAAGCGTGATCAGCTTCCAATCTGCTCTGGAGCACTGCGCTTTGAGTATTTAAGAGAACAAACAGAGGCTCAGAGAGGTTCTCTGTCACTGCAGAGGCCCAGAGGGATACAGACAGCTCACTCTGCCTGGCACCTTGCTCCTGCTGAAACCACCTCTGCTCGATAAAGCCAAGGACAGCTAGACAGCATCTCCCTGTGCCAGGGAGAACTAGATCCACGTGTTTTCATCTCCAACTGCTGGACCTGATGGCTCTCCAGCAGGGCATTTGCACTTCACGGACCTAGTGTTTCAAGAAGCTCCACTACTTTCTCCTTCAGGGGAAAACGACAAAAGTTTGAACAATCTTAAAAATACTCTTAAACACCAAGTTAAAGATGAGTAACAGACTAGAACTTAATTGTTTCATCGAACTCGTATTATGATTGATGTAGATGCTGGGGGGCTTAATTTTACCATAAAATTGTGTCACCTACTCACCTCTCTGACAGTTTTTTCTCTGCTTCTGAATGTTCTTTCTTTCTGGCCTTCTTTGCTTTTACCGGAGGTTCTTGTATGATGGATGAGCTCTGGTCTTCTGACACTTTCTCCACATCTTCTGCACGCTTCCTTTTCTTATTTCCCTTTTAAAAAATAGCAAGAGAAACAGACTTGAAGGACAAAATTCCAGTAATGCCCTGCAGTTACTTCACATACTGCAACTTACTTGGAGCGCCACTGTCCGAAGCCCACCGCTGCGGGAAGCGGTGCTGCCGCCCATCCCGGCTCACACACCCCCAGCTCCCGCCCGCCCCGCCACCCGGCACTCGCTCACTCACCCCCGGCACGGACACCAGCACGGGCGGGGCGGCGGCGCGGAAGAGGCGAGCCAGGGGCG
>VZRR01008421.1:197503-288694 GCA_013398015.1 Oreocharis arfaki
GGCGCAGCGGGCGCCGCGGCCGCCCCGAGGCTGCCCGACACCTGCCCCACCACGTAGTGCTCCTCCTGCTCCTTCTCCTTGGCCGCCGGTGGGTGCCGCGCCGCCGCGCCGCCCCGGCGGGCCCGCATGGCGGCACCGAGCGCGGCGGGAACACGCTCAGCCGCGTCACTTCCGACGCGCGGGGCCGGGCTCTGCTCCCGGGACCGCCCCCGCTCCCTCCTCGCCGCCCCCCGCGGCCCTGCCCCGCGCCCGCCACAGCCGCCGTCTGCGAGCTGCTCCCGGGACCGCCCCAGCTCCCTCCTCGCCGCCCCCCGCGGCCCTGCCCCGCGCCCGCCACAGCCGCCGTCTGCGAGCTGCTCCCGGGACCGCCCCAGCTCCCTCCTCGCCGCCCCCCGCGGCCCTGCCCCGCGCCCGCCACAGCCGCCGTCTGCGAGCTGCTCCCGGGACCGCCCCAGCTCCCTCCTCGCCGCCCCCCGCGGCCCTGCCCCGCGGCCGCCACAGCCGCGGGCTGCGGGCTGCTCCCGGCCCCCACGGGGCCGTGCCGCGCGTGAGCGGAGGGGGAACATGGAAACATCCAACATCAGGACGAGATGGACAGAATCTTAAGCTGTGCCAGAAGTTCAGGTTGGGCACGAGGAGGAATTTCTTCACAGAAAGGATGATTAGATATTGGAATGGAGTTCCAGGGAGGTGATGGAGTTACCATGCCTGGAGGGGTTTAAGGAAAGACTGGACGTGGCCCATAGTGCCAGGGTCTAGTTGACAGGGTGGTGTTTGGTCATAGACTGGACTTGATCTCAGAGGTCTTTTCCAACCTAAATGATTCTGTGATGAGTGTGTGATGGGGCTGTCTCATTGATTTCCCGCGACCCTCAGATCCAGGGGGAGCTGAAGCAAACCGGACAGCGCTTTGGCTGTCTTGTTACACGTTTCATACGCTTTTTGAGCTGCCACTGTAAGCAGCTGGGTTGGCACCAGCATCCAGCCGAAGGCAAAACAAGTAACCCAGCTACTGAATAAAGGAAAAGTCTTGGTCTTGACACATGCACCGGGTATCCCCCCAGCCTTGCCTGCTGCATGCCAGGACAGGTAGTGACCTTCATGGATGGGGTCAGCCCAAGAGAATACACAAATCCTTGAACAGGGGCAGGCGGCTGCTGCATGACTTGTAGTGGCTTTTCAATCTGCTTTCACGCAGAGAAGCTCTGTAGTGACACAGGAGGGGCAGAACAGGCTCAGCCATCATCCAGCCCATTTCAGAGACCCGTGGCCACTGAAATTCTTCAAGAGGCAGCCAGCCTCCAGGAACTCTGCCTGAAAGCGAGTTCAATCCCTGTGCCAACAGGAAAATTCCACAGCACGATGGGAACTACCCAGTCATAAGTATGTACAGGTAGCAGTGGAGACTGCAAATAAAGGGAGGTGGGAGCCCTGCAGAGCCTCCAACTAAGGCGTTTTCCCTCAGCATATGCCGATCTCAGCTCTTCCCAATACGATCAGTTGTGAGGCAGACAAACCCGAGTCTGTCGCTCAGCCAAGGTGCAGAGGACACAGCAGGGGTTGTCTCCTTGCCTTGCATTTCACATCATGGTCCAAGCAGGTGTTCAGGAGTACGGGCACAGCCCAGCAGGCACTGCTAGTGGCAAACTTCCTCAGCTGCAAGCAGAGTGCACGTGCCAGGCAGGGAACTCACCCACGTGTAAAGCTGCATACCGTACGTACCCTGGAAAGCAGCTCAGATGTGACCCACTGGAACATGGGATAAAACTGCCTGCCTAACAGCTTCCTAAAGGTATCTTCCTTTGTTATTTACTGGGAGACAAGTGGTTCCATGAATCTGGAGAGCACCATTTACAGACACTCTTCACAGAACAGGTGCAATGTAACACATTCAGACAACTGTTTGAGTAGCCACTAAACTGCAGAAATATGATGAAAATGAAATAATCTCTGTATTAAGGAAAAGCAAAAATCCTACTTATGCAAAAACTTGACTTCGGAGCAGGAAGGTGACTAAAGATCCCTGTTCAAACAGGTAAACAAATTCTCCCCTCCAGATCACAGTCAGTAATTGTCATCAAAGCAAATACGCTGGCACTAAAACTGAGAGCTGATCAAGAACTAGCAGTGAGTGAAGAGCTGAATTTGAATCTTGCTTGCCCAGATGTAGTTCCCAGTTACATCCATACCCCTTATGCCTACTGAGACTTAAAAGCAGAACTGAACTACTATGACTCTGATTCCACTAAACTTAAACAGATTACAATGTCCTCTGAGTAGCTTCACTGAAAATATAAAAACCACCCGTCAGTCTAAGATCACCGTAATCCTTAACACGGTCAATGTTTCCAAAGCTTATTTATCGTGGTCTGTTACTGTCAGTCTCATCAGTAACCTGTCACTGTGCAGGTGTAGCAGTATTTTGGTCACCTGAACTACAGCCAGTAGTTTGTTTCAACTGGCTCTGCCTTAATGATGGGCCACGCTTTCGCCTTCTGCTGAAAAAGAGGATGCATTTGAATTAATCACTAAGAGGAAAATTAGGCAGATGCACCTGCTCTAGCTTACCTTTACATGCCAATTACAGCACATCAAAGATCATTTGCTAAACTGATTCTGTACCTTGACATTATTTTCATGAACACACTACAGTTGCTTAATTAAACTGTTAGAAACAAAATCAGGGATTCACAAACTATGGCATTTTATTTCAGAGGCCTTTGCTTACATTTGTACAATATATTACATAACTCTCCATTTTCTGCAGAACCTAATATATATTTTATAGCTTTTTTCTATAAGCTTTTCCTTCAATGTCTGTCAACAAATTTTTACAGTCCTGTACAATTCTGAATACTTTGAAACCATTTTCAATAAAATCAGTTATAACCTTAAGCGCACACTACGAAGACTGAAAATGCTTTTCTTAGAAAAGTCAAATGAAAAGGATTCTGACACTCTAGCATCTACAAACAAAATGCTTCAAATTCTTACATGTTGTATTGCCAGAAAACAAAGAAAAACATGCCAGCCCCTATTTCCCCAGGCAAAAGAAGTACACAGAACTACAATTAAAACAGTAAAACAATCTGTACAATAAAGTACTGTGTATTAACAGTGCCAGGTATTAAATAGCTTGAATGAACACTTCCGCAATATACAAATGTCTTACAAAGGTATAGAATTAACAGGAGAGAGCTTGGGATCCATTCAACATAAAATCGATACAAGTGAAAACATTTTGAAGTTGGTTTTGGAATTTGTACAAGGCATTTAAAAAATTAAACATCTACCACTCGGCTAGCTAGTTTTTTTAAAAACAACTACCCTTTTGTGGCAGTGTTGGTATCAGCAACCACAAATTATAACCTCACACCTTACTCCCTCTTGAAGTCCTCTCCTTGAAGCTCGTAATAAAATAAGCATTACAAATGAAATATTTGTTGCTTTAAGGGGAAAAGAAACATTTACAAGAAAACACAAAAATATACCTGTTATAATCCATTATGAATAAATATACACTTTAAACTGGCTGAATACAATCTTTATACATTAAGATTTAATACAGTTTGTTAGCCATTTTCTTTTTCATAATGTATTTTATCAAAATTAAAAAAAAATACTGTTTTATAGAAAAATGGCAAAGTACAGTAGTTTCATTCCAATTAACAGGTTCTTAAAACCCAGAGTAACCTATTTAAGCCTAATTCAAACCTGTAAACATTAGTCAGTCTTTTTTTTTTTTTTTAAAGGAATCCTCATATTTGGTTATCAGGACTGATGTCAGACATCCTACTAACTGCAGGTTTTGAATAGATGTGCTTGACGTATACAATTAAAGCCACTATAAGGTGACTTAGCAGTTAAAAAACAATTAGCTTGTACAAATGAAAATATTTTCAATATTTGTCATAAATAAATGGAAAAATATCAAATGTTCCAGCTTTAACAAAATACCAGGGAATACAGTAAGCCTTACCACATTGATTTAGATTACCCCAACAACTATATACTTATTGTCCTGTCTCTACAGGCAGTGAACAGCCTCCATTTGCCACAGTGGAAGGCCTTCGAGTCACTAGACTTACAATTCCCAGACAAGTTGGAAACAATTATTGCTTGAGGAAAAGCAGTTTGTTGTACTTTTTCTTCATAAAAGTGCACTTAAGTGCAAAGTTAGCTTGTCAAGAAACAACTTTAAATACAAAATAGTGCTTGTCTGAATTTTGTGCCACTGTGCAGTATAAAAAAAAAAAAAGGAAAAAAAAAAGAGTGGCCCTCAGCAGCCATTAAGTGCAAAGTGCTTTGGCAAGTCCTGCTGTCACCTGCACTCAACTGACATTCCATTCTGTGACGAACTTGACATAGATGGTTCTGCTAACGTTAACATAACTGCAGCCGTAATGGAACTGGAGGAAGGTGATGAGGAGGAAGATGATGTAGTAGCAGCACCTGCACAGGAAAACGAAAACACAGGTTATAGAGATTCGTAAATCAAGCAATACAAATGTTTTCCTGTTCAGCAACAAGCACTGGTACACACTGACTCCAGTAACTACTGCCTAGCAATGGAAAAGAAACAAGCCTCCACTGCCTGGTTTGCGTAGGAACCACGGACAGAAAAATGCGGCCCTGTGCAAGGCAGGGCGGCACCATTACCCCTTGTAGCCCCGGATCATCGACCACCACCCAGATCAAGGGCCCAGCCAAAGGATGCCAGAGCTTGTTCCTGACCCACCAGCACAGTCCCTTCTTTCCTGCGGGAATCAGCACAGGGCCTTGTCCTGGCACTGAATCTGCACATTCGCCCTGCTCTGGCAACCAAGCAGCAACTGCAATTCCCACCCACAACCCATGACCATGACCCATGTCATGGCTGTGGCCATAAAATCCTACTACATGCAGCATTTCTCACACAGAGAAAATGACCCTTCTAGCATTCCTAGAAGCAGGCACACTAGAACACTCCTTACAGCAACTTCTGAAAGATGAGAAATTTAACTAGTCCCCCCTAAAGTCATGGAATAAACCCCTTATCCTAAGGATAAAACACTAACTAGGCCCACAAGCAATACTACAGTAAATTTATCCATGACGTGAAGAAAAGTTGGAAGTTATTAATACCCTTTGTCCTCTGCTTAGGTAAGTTTATTTTCTGTATATTTTTTCCTTTACGAAGTAGCTGTGCCTCAAGAACATGAAACACATTGCACAGCTTGGTAATGCTCTTCCCCTTCCAGGGTCACTGGGTATCTGATCCCCGCCTTCTAACCGTCATAAAACAACTGCACACAAAACCCAAACCCAAACAAAACCACACTCCTAATGATGCACATCTCCCTACAAATTATCCAGTTCTTATCAGGACCTCAATATGACATGCAATTAAGCCCTCTAAAAGTAGAATTTAGTTTCCAGCGCTTACTTTCCCGCTCTTTTTTCTTTAAGCGCTTTCTTCTTCGGTCAATGGAAGCCACCTCAGATTTCAAGGACAGGTAATGTTTCCTGATTTCTTGCAATTTTTCTTGGAGAACTGTTATGCGCTCGGCACTAGTCAGGTTTTCCAAGTCAGCTGCAAGTTAAACAATCTCTGTTAATCATTGTATTGAAGCATTTCCAAACACTTCTGAATGTCAGCGAAGTGGGAAGTACTCAAATCTTAGTGATGTGCTTTGAGGTAGCAGACAGCAAAGCTAAGAAACAAGAACAGCAGCAGCTGCTCCTTACCACCACAAATTTGTTCGTTTTACATTATTCTTTACAAGATACTGCCATACACTCTTGGGGGACTTTTTAACGAAGTGGGAGAGGAAAAAAAATGCATTCTCTTTCCCATAAGGAGGAAAAGGCAAGAAAAGAATTAAGACAACTGATGAAAACATAAGGGCCAAAACTAGCTTTGAGCCTGCCGCTTTCAGTCCTTGCTGGAGCTCAGTTTGGTCCCTGACACCAGGAAGGTCAGTATTGCCTGACTCGTCTTGGTTGTTACAAAACAAGCAGGTTACAAGAGGAACCTGCACAGCTGTGGGGTGGTGCTGGTGGACTCCCTGGCACATGTGCCATAAGGAATAACCATACAGAACCTCCTTGCTAGACATGGCCAGCACAGGAGCTGCCCCTCTGGCTGTTACCAGCTGGGAGCTCCTCACAGCATGGCACACAGCAGTGGGTGGCACAGGCAGGAGAAACTCTCGGTTCAGTCCAGGGAAGCCACAGGGAAGCCACACTGGTAACACTCCATTCAAAAGCATTTAAGAATCCTTTAAAATACTGTGGGGTGCAAAATGCACTATATCAACCTGTAATGAGGGCAGCACCAAAGGACCAGAAGCCCACATCAGGCTGTGGGAAAATGAGGAAAGCTCGGAGACATTGCAAATGTGACTCTGCAGCAGCAGGAAATGAGGCAAACAGCACTCCATACACCAACTTGGGCAAAGCAACTTTAGCATGTGGAGTGTAGCCAAGGTAGAAAGAAAGGAAGAAGCAAAAGCCCTTTAAATGTGTTGCAACAGGAAAGTGATGAATCTCAACAGGGTAGTAAGTGACAATAAAGACCTTTTACATTACATACTCCTGAAGAGCACCAGAATGTAACTTGTGAAGAACTACTGGGAAAAAATACTTTCAAAAGTAGAGTAATGCTGAGATTCAGGGTTGGGGAGGAAATAAAAAACACCAACCCAGCAGTGTCAGATTCAATTGGTAAGTTGCACTAATATGAGGGAATTAATAAGCCACTGATCTATTTTTCAGATAGGGAAATGCAGGATCCTTTCCACACTGCTCACCCCTAGCCAGACCAGTAGCTTGACTGAAACACAGTGGAATTTCTTAATATTAGAAATAGTAAATACGTCCTGGTTCACTAATGCAAAATGGGAGGGGGAAAAGTTACAAATCAATCACCTAAGTGTCTGAACAAGAACTAGGGAATTAAGAATAAAACAGCAAGGAAATATAAACAGAAGAAGCACACAGAGCAGATAATGTTCATGCTGGAATGACAGGTATGCACAGGACAAGAAGAACAGCAAGCCAGCTCAGGAGCCATATCTAAAAACAGTCCTGGAAGAGTGTGACATAGGCAGTTTCCTGTGCTGCAAAAAAAACCCAAACAAACAAAAAAAACCAAAAACCCACACCTTTTTTTTTTCCTTTAAATGAGTATTTATCACAAACTTAAGCAAATTCAGGATGGAAAGAAGAAAGCCAAAATAAAGAACTTCCAAAAAGCCTTTTTACACTATGCCACGAGATGACACTACGCATGTTTTCAAGAAAATACTTACACATTTGAAAACTCCATTTGTAAACTTTGGGCAAACGATTATTCTGTTCTTTGAGATCAGACTCCTTCTCTCCATTTTTACCACATTTTCCTGGAGACTGTGTTCTTGTGAGTGATTTGGTTTGGTGAGATTTCATGCCAGTAGAAACAGATTTTGCTGACTGAGACTTGGACACACTTTCACCAGCAGACAGTTCATCACTGTCGCTGCTGTTTGCTGAAGAAACAAGGAGATATTGTTACAAAACAAAGCCCAAACTAAGCAGACGCAACCCTTGTGCTGATTTCCATACAACGGGAATTTATTTGACACAAATCCTTTACTTTAAAACAACAGAATCCATCCTGGTGTAGCAGCTCGGTTTGATGCCCTCAGCATCACTGAAGCACAAACCAGGTATATAATGGGGCCAAAATGAACCACATCTGCCTGCTCATGGGGCTGTACTTTTTCTAAGAGTTCACAAGACTGATTGTTGTGTTCCACCTCCTCTTCGCCTTTTTTTAACATCAATTTCTAATGCAGTATTCAATATATACAAATCTCTATCTCATTTTAGTGGTAACAGTTACAGACAAACCTTTGACTGTATTTTTAGGACATGTACAACAGAAATTAGAGCAAACACAGCCTTTTCTTAGCCTTATTTATGTCACCTTTATTTTAATTTTCCTCTACTAAAATCACTATCAATAATGTGAATATGTGTGACATACTGTACGAATTCCTCAGACATGATGATAAAATCTTTTAATTTTGGAAATAGCTGACCCAAAACAGAAGAACTTCCCCTCTTCACCTCTTTTTAACTATAAAGCAACAGGCTGAACTGAACACAGGTTTTCAATCAAACCACTCGAAGGAGATTAACAAAATAATCTATCTAAAAGACAAGATTTATGAGTAATGATTAAAAGGATGAAGTTTTTTTAGTATTATTAAAATAAAACTGGGGTGAAAGCAAGCACAAGAGACTGTAATGCAATACAAGTCTAGCAAAGCAGTGGAATAAAATGCCTGGCAAGAAATCTGCAGAAACTCCCTTGTTCCCTTGTTTTTAAAAACACGATGAATTTATATTTCATCTCCTACAATCATGCCTCAGTTGTACCTGTCCCGGGTGTTGACAAAATGAGCCCTGAACCTTCTGGCCTTTATGATCTTGTGACCTACACAGGAGAAACTGAATATCCAAGACACGTAGTGTGAAAGAGCTTGGCCAGCTGCTTGTTGGTATTGGCTGGTTTAATGCAAAGGCAAGAGCTGAAGCTGCCACAAAAGCAGTTTAACAGACACATCTGAATTTCGCTGAAAGTTTTTTTGGGTTTTTTTTTGCTTACAGCTGACTCACGTTTCATCGAATTATTTTCATTATTACATCCAGTAGTGCCTGAAGCCTAACAAAAAGAGCACACACTAAGGACTATGTGGTAGTAGCTTTGAAGTCTCACATCCTGATGAAGACATAGGTTGAGAAAAAGGGGAAAATTCACCAAATCCAGGGGAATAATGGCAAGACTAAAAATGGTGTATTTGTTCTGCAAATTCAGTTTGTTTTGTTACTTTAATTTCTGAGGCAAGGGTAGGAATAAAGATTATGAAAGGAGGAGACCAGTGAAATGGAATTAAAAAGGATAAGAAAATATAAAAGGAGATCAATGAACATGAAGGGCAGATGGGGTGAAAGCAAATACCAGACCAGCAAGTACTGACTTTCAGTAAAAGCTGTTAACCGAAAGCGGGAAGGGAAGCTGGAGGAGAGAGAGGAAAGAAGGCATGGCATATGCTTTTTATCCTTGCTTTAACTCCATTTTTTACAGTTACCCTCTGGCTTCAGTCTCTAGCTGTTTCCCAGTATTTTTTATTAACAGTGAAATGAAGCAGTAACTGATCTTCTTGTCTCCCAAAACGTGTACATACGACCCCTAACACAGCTCTGCTTTTATTAAGCTTCCCTTACCCAGTACTGTGGTTTCTACTCCAATTAGCTTCTACAACTACAAACAACTGCAAAAGCTGCATTTTTACTGTAGATGTAACAGACAGCACAGGAAGAAAACAAGAACCTATATTCTTTTGGAATTATTCTCATATTTGCTACAGGGTAGAGATATTAACCTCTAAAGCTCATCTTGCAGAAAATAGAGAGTATAATTTCCTTCAGGTACCAGTCTCCCCTCTAAAACTATCATGATACAGAGGTACCTGTCCCAATTCTGCCATGTGTGAAATACTCACTCTTCTTGGCCTTCTTGAATTACACAGTATCAAGGACCTCTTAGGAATACGCCCAGAAATAATACAAGACATTTAAAAACACTTCGGCGTTTAGGTACAGCAGTTTCTTCATTTAAACACTGTTAAGAATTCACTGATGAGAACATTTTGTCCTTAATACATTTCTTATTAACATTCATCTCCTACAATCAGTCAAACAAATGACACAGTACTTCCACACCTTTTATTTCACACTAAGCCGCTGTACTTACTAGTTTTACTCTTCTTTTTGCTGTTCACAGATGTTTTGTGGCTTCTTTTCTGCTTTTTTGAAGAGCTGCCTCCTCCCTGAGCATCTTTAAGTCTTTTCTGGCCTGTACAGACTATAATTGGGAAAAGAAAAAAAAAAAAGAAACTGAAATTAAATAAATGCTTGCACTCCCCTGTGTTTTACTCAGTCTCAAAAAAACCCACAAAACACTTCAAACTTTAAGTTTGTAGACAACAAGGCAACTGTTCCTGCCTATCCTTAATACAGCTCAGTTTTCTACTTCTATTGACGAGAGGAAGTGAAAGACAATGGAAAGCAGGCGAAGTTTCTTTGCAGAGGGTGCACAGGTACGATGATTACGAATGACTTTCCCATACGCATCGCCAAAATTTCTCTTGAACTACATGGATTTACTATCTTTTTAATACTGTTAATTAAATAAGAATACATTTATTTTAAAAGTTATCAAGACCTAATGGGACTAAAAAATGTTTTTAAAAGTTTGCTGTACTTGGAAGCTGTGAGAAAAAAAAACAAAGCCATAACCTGTGATCAGTAATTACATTAATTGAAGGTATTAAAAGAAAAAAAAACTTATATAATGTGAAAAAAAACCCCAAGAAAAGATAGCAAACAAAAAACAAGGGAAAAATTCTACTGGTATTTGGGACACAAATCAAAAAAGCAGAAAAGGAAAATGGAAGAATTCTAGTACACCTGCTAAAAGAGAGTGTTTTAGGAGTTCTTCTAACGTCGCTTCATAAACATGTGACTTAGAGATTAAAAATGACCCCTGGAATAAAACAATTTAAATTAAGGAACCCAATTTTCTGAAAGAGGCAACATGCTGGCAAAATCAGAGAGGAAGCTGAAGTCTAATGCATGTAAATGTACTCCTTTACAATAGTGTAAAACTTCTTTCAACTGGCAATAAACTACTTTCATATAAAACCCCCCCTAACAACTTAAACCTACACAGCTTTAATTAGCAAAGCAATACAGGTGTACTTATTGAGGGGTACACATTCACCTCCTTCCAAACTCTCTCCTTTAAGGAAACACATTTTGTTGCATACCTTCAGAAGAATATTTCCAACAGAATGCTGAAGGTAACATACCTTTAAGGGCATTTTGAAAAAAATTAGCTAATTGTTAGCCAAAATCTACTGAGATTTAAAAAAACTACTTCCTTCTCAGGATTAAAGCCAAAACGTATTTTCTTCCTTTGTGTTTATAATTTTTAGCCACTACAACACAGTGAAAGTAGCTGTACTTTTGATGAACTGCAAAACTGCCAGCCACTTTCAGAAAAAAGCTTTTGGATCTAGCCTGGCCAGCAGTTAAAAAGCAGGCAGCAGTACAGCGACATCATGTGCACAAGTGTTTATTATCCCCTGTTGTCTAGTGGTTTCAGGAAAGGAACTTCAATCTGAAAAGTCACATATGAAAGTGAAACATAGCTAAAAAGGTCAATGCATTTATCAGCTTGACTTGAATCTTATGAAGTTAATGTTCTAGAAAAATACAAATTAGAAATGACTGCCTAAGCACCCTAGCAGCAGGAGGGCTTTCTCCCCCCAAACAACTTAGAGAATCAAATTTTATGCAAGAAAAGCATCTTCTGCTTCTAAGGAGGATGCTTAAAATGCTTCCATCTTGCTAAAATAAATTTTCCTTACATAAGCTATTACAGTTTGCTTTGGGCTTTTTTTGCCACATCCAGTATAAACTTCATCCTTTTATCCCTCATTGAAACCACCACAATTTCTAATGAAAGGCCAATAAACTTGCTGGCAGATTATATCTTATTCATAAAAGGATTATGCCATTTCCACACATCCGAAATGGACAGCAAGCTACTACTTCCTGCAACAATTAACTTCTCTGCACCATAACCATAACAGAATGAAACACATCAGCAATGTTAGAAGTAAGAGCTGGTTAGGTTGGAGACAGCTCTGTTTACCTATTCCTTTACCTTTTTCAGCATGCTCTGGCTCTGGTTGATTACTACTACTGGAGCTGACGCTGGCATCAAAACCTGTTGGAGAAATATTTCCCTCAGACTGGAGGTCTTGCAGCTCCCCTGCCACACTGTCCACCTCTATTGTGCTATCTGTTTCACTTTTGATGCTTCGTATCTCTTCTTGATTTGGTGGCAGTGTCTCAGAGACAGTGACACTGGACTGATGTCTGCTGGACTCTGTCACAGTTACAGAGGAAGGTGACTCGGGAGTTGTAGGAGGAGTATTTAGCACTGAATTGCTGCCGCTGCTTGGAAATTCAACTTTCTTCTCACCCACTTCAGTTGGTTTCTCCTCAACAGGTTTAACATCCACACTTGCTGGCAAAGATTTTTCAAGTTCACAGTTAGGCAAAGAAATACCTTCTTCTGTTAGAGTCTGAAGCTGCTCCTCTGCTGCAGCATCCTCAGGAGCAGCATGGGGAGGAGAGGCAGCAGCCTCAGTATCAGAGTCTGAGAACAGCTCCTTCAGCGTTTTCTTCGGCCACTGGCCTTGGATACTTGACCACACATCTTTTCGATCCTTTGCTCTGGTGTTCTGAAGTCTTTCATCAGAGTTATTTAGAAGCTTTATTCTTTTCTCTCCCACTTCAGAAAATCCGGAGTAGAAAGTACTTGTCCGTAAAGATTTCCTTTTCTCCTCTAGTCCATTGTACTTTTTCGTTGGAGTGATTTTCAGCTTAGATTTGTCTTCCTCATCTTCATCCGAGGAGCTGTTACTGCTGTTTTCTAAACTGAGGGAGTCTTTGTTTTTGGACTTCTCATCCTTTCTATTAGGTGACACGGTCTTTAAGGACTCCTCTGCAACACAGTGTCTTCGTTTACCACGTTTCACTTGTGGTTTTGCTGTTTTATCCACCATCTCCTTTTTTCCGTCCTTTCTCTTCTTTGTGCCTTCGTCTTCTCCATCAGAGTCACTATCTTCAGATAACTCTTCCATCTCTTTCCGCAGTCTTTCAGGAGACTTGGATACAGACTTGGGCACTACTGCATCTGTAAGAGCTTTAGTTTCTTCAGGGAGGGATGAACCACTCTGTTCTTTTATACGGAGCTCATTTTTATCTTGGCTTACAGCTTCGGGCTGAGACTCCTCTTTGCCATCAGCATGTACATTTGGGGCACTTTGGTCATCTTCTTGCTCACTATCATCAGAACTTTCAGAAGCTAATTAAAAATAAATCCAAACAGAACAAAAACAAAACAAGAAAAGTTTGTCTTGATTCTGGTTACAAAGAATTACTTAAAAAAAAAACCAAACCCAACTAAAGAAAACCGTACAGATATGAAGACGTGCTACAGGGATCTCTAGCAGTCTCTCTCTTAAATGGTACCTCCTGAAGAGTTCAAAAACTCATGGTATAATGGCTAGATTAGAAACTAGGAAGATTCTCTGCTATACAGTACATCTCCAGGAATTTCTGAAGATGTAGAGAAAGCAATAATCCATAGAATACAAACTTCAGCATAATTACCCAAACCAGAAACTGGAAGATGTCCTTACGTATTTCTTATGGGTTACAAATACTACCATTATCTGCCTTTTTTCCAATGCCCATAACATAGACATCATTTTCCCTGGAAAATTCAGTGTCTAAAGAACAAAAAATCAGCACACACATTCGACACCCTCAACAAACCAACCCGATGATCAGCCTGGAAAAAGAAAGTGAAAGCAATAAAGAAAGGCACTTAGGCAAACAAATGGACAAGAAGAATGTAGGACAACTGCAAGAAAATTCAGGATCATCAATAAAGAAACTGAGAGAAGAACAAAGATATATAATCCAGAAGGAATAAACGACAATCTCGTTCAGTGGGAACAGATATGGATTCAAAGAGGAAACACAGGAATTGGCTCAAATATACATACATACATATATATATATATACATATGTAACTCCCTGATTTGTAAAGTTAATTACAGATTAATTATTGCACTAATAGTGTCATCGTTAACTGCTTTTTTCTTGTTTCTTATTTCCTAAGGAAATGAAGCTTCATAGATTATGTTGATTGTTAGTCTACCTACAGTTTTGGAACCCAGTGGCCAGTGTCATCCAAGTTCAAACAAGTTGGAATGATTATTAAAGTCACACAGCTTCCACAAGAGTTTGTGGTTACCCAAACTATCTACACCATACTTGATTTCTTTCTCTGGGGACATGATCTAAACTAAGAATGAAGAGAACCAACTAGGTATTATAATGCTGCTGTGGGAACACAGTTCTAGCAACAACAGACATGCAGATATGAATAAAGGGTGCTATAGCGAAGGTAAATAAAAAATTCAGAATTTTGAAATTAGATAGGCAGCAAAAACGCTTTGCTCTATATCAAACAAAAAAAAGAATGGCAACACAAAACGTAATTGACTGTTAACACACTGAATCCACAAAAAAGGCCAACACTGCTTTTGTCCAAGGGTCTTTCTAAAGATGATGCTATAATTAGCCAGACAGACTCAAGCATTTAATTGCAGCAGTTGTTCTAAATTTTCATTAATTCCTGTTTAAAGGCAATTTACAGAATTAGAAAAAGCTTTTAAGTACAATACCTTGTAGCCCATTAATGACAGAATTAATTTCTATTGATTTAACTGGAGCTTGTTCAGTGTTTTTGGCTTCAGTGCTGTCAAGTTTGGATCCAGTCTCTGGTGATGTGCTGGTGTGAAAGGGGGGTTTCGACAAACGTCGCAATTTGCAGGGTTTAGGAGAATACTTCTCTTCCTTCTCTCTGTCAGTTTTATTCTAGGTGAGAAAAAAGATACAAAAACTCTTCTCATTTGAGCACACATCTAATCATGGATTACAATTACACAACGCTTACAGTTATCTTAAACATTCAACCTGTAGAAGAAATCTCTCCTCTTTGTTTAAAGGACTACAAATATCTTTCTACACTCCATGCCAAGACCTTTCTACTGAAGACAGGGACTTTGTCCACACTAAAACAAATGGGAAAACAAACACAAACAGTGCTCTAGGAGTACTGGCACTGCAGGATATGCCAGACTCAGCAGTGGCAGAAGGAAAAGCTTCCTTGCAGCCCACTGTCCAAGAAATATGTCATCATCTAAGCCTAAATATCAGTTGTGGAAGAATCAATTTTGAAAGAAATGTTTGGCAATAAAATTATAGAGTTTCATGCACATGGACTAGTGCACAGGTTTGCTCTGCAGAATCAGAGAGCTCTCAAATATCACCCCCCCTCCCCACAAGTTGGCTCTCAACACTGACAATAACCTGTATCCTTCTCCTTTGTTTTCTGTAAATGACTACATACATTTAATTTAAAAATTCAAGAAAGAAGGAAAGAAAAGCTTCCCTTCCTCACCTCAAAGAAAAAAACCAAAGCCATGATAAAAAGAGTATCCATGTTTAAAAGGCTACGAAGTTGCTTTTACAGACAAGCATTTGCAGCCAATCAAAAGGTCAGGAAGGGAGGCAGGGGTTACATAACTATGTATCAAACCAACGCTGGGGGCAACAAGAGAGAAAAGGGAGAAAAACTACCTTTATTTTCTTTCGATGCTTAATTTTCGGTACATTTTTATCAGCTGGTCTCACTATCTTGTCTGCCTTTATCCATTCATCATACCTAAACAGAAAAAGAAATTGTACACATTTATGGTTTTAAGCAGATAATCATATCACAATAGAAATTTAACTGAGGAAAAAGAGAATTAGTAGCCATGTAAAAACAGAATTGGAATTTGAATCAAGTAATTTGTGTAATTCGCAAGTCTGTGAAGTTTCAGCTAAGGTTCAGAGGATTAAAGTCCTTTTACACTGAAGGCTAAATGCAAAATCTTCTATTTTCCAGTCTGCACAGAACAGCAGAAATCCATGTATGTAGGTAAAACAAACTACCTGAATGAGAAATCTGTACAGACCTCTAAAAGGTATACTTCCTATTTAAACACCATAAAACCTTAACAATAAAATAAATTCTTTCAACTACATAAAATGTGATCAGATAATAAAAAAAACCTCTTTCTATCCTGAGTGACTGCAAAGAGCTATCAGGAGTGAGTAACCCTTCAGAGTCACCAACTTTTGAGTCACTGACTTCACAGTGACATTTTTCAGTTCCTTTCCTGTTAAAGGTTTCCATTTTGTATCAGAGTGATACAAGACAAAAACATACTAAATAGCACCAAGATATTAAAAACAGGCATCTTGTAAGTCAACACTGGGCCTGTTAAGTACAAATCCAAGACCAAAGAAGTACATTCTTAGTAAGAACATACTGTTACCTATGGTACTGTGCTTGCCAGATTCTCTGTGTATTTCTGAAAAAAACTCAGGAATCACTTAAATATTGTTTTTTCCCCCTCCCAATAAAAATAAGCTGCTTTACTACTTAAACTGTAAATTCAAGAACCACCTGTATAAGAAACAGTTCAGTTAAAAATTAGTTTGTATTAACTTTGGCCTGAATGTACATGCAAACAAATTCTGATCCTCCTAAGTAAATGTGAGAACAGAGGGAAAAAAATCCCCTAACTTTAAAAAACCCAAAACCCCAAACCACACTCTCCAAAAAAACTGGTACAAGATGGAGCTGAGCAAAATCACCATGCTGGTTTCCAGCTGGGCTTACTTGATCTTACTTTGATAAATGCAATGACTACTGATACAGTCCCAATTCAGCTTCTTCGCAACCACTGCCAATTATATCCATAATACTGACATAATTTAAAAATATTTAGGGAAAAACATGCAAGTTTCCAACTTGCTTTCCTATGTACTATAACTTATGATCTATACAAGGGATTTCAGAAGATAAATACTGTATTCTATGAATCTGAATTTCACATAATAATACAGTGAAAAATGAAAGAGCAGCAGTCCGAAAAATAGCTTTCCGAAACAATTTGTTCTGGCTTTTTCCCCTCCATGTGACAATAAAAACCACAAAATCTCACAGACCATGCAGACTACAATACACCAAGACTGCCCATACTGCTGCAGATACCACTGTAATTGTACTATTACACTCCCATCACCAGGTGAAATGTCAGTAAACAGGTTCAAAACTGAAATGTAACTCTGCAAAGTACTTGCTCAGTATGGAAAAATTGCGTATTCTGTAAGACTGCGGGAAACCCTATCTGAAGCAACCTTTCTTCAAGACAAAGACATGTTTTACATAAGGAGTACCACGAAGTGCCTGCCAAATGGACTTTGTGACCCAGAGAAATGTAGGAGTGTTTTATTACATCTAAATACATGCAGGAAACAGCATAGGACCTGACAAACAGAGGGTGAAAAGCTATGATTCTGACAGTGTCCTTTCTGCCTCAACCACGTTGCTAGAATACCAAATGTGTATTCACTCATTCTTATGCATCTCCAATAAGAAAATAATCTTCCTCCTGTGCAAAGTCTGTGCACAGCCCACACTGTCTGAGATTCGCGGCAACTGCAGTGCCTGCTGGGGCAAGAGCTGACAGACATGGGGGCACACTGAACCTAAGGAGAGAAGTGCAGAATCTGAAGGGGATACATACCACAGAGTATGTAATGTTTAATGCTTAAACATTAAGCATGAGAAGCAGTGGTCACACAAGCCCTCATCTCAGGAAGCACAAACTGAGACACTAATGTGTGACAATCACAGTTCCTGGCCAGAGCGTATCCTGCTTTACTCCTGACTGCATCCAAAACAGCAGACAGACCCTTCAAGGAGGCCACAGAAATCTTACATCTTCTCCAGGGAATCAGCTGCCCACACTTCACACCTTTGCATCACACACCTCCTTTCACTACTCACATATTGGAAGCATATGGTTTGCCTAAACCTGGGACAACTGGACCCCAGGCTGCAACAGATCCTGCAAAAAAGATACATTCCAAGCCACAGCTGACAACCTGACCCGAAATTATATTTTCCTCCACTGCAAGACAGAGAAGCACCCTGAAAGCTGCATCTAAAATGGGGTGTGTGACTCAGACAAGAGCCTCTTTCTAGAACTGCACCTGCTAACATACGAAAACTTACTTCATTACTAATCTTGCTTTAGAAGTCTGTTCACAAAACAAAATAAACCCAAAAATATTAACAAAAAAGTTCTTCAGCTCTCATTACAAGAAGCACGTACTTTCAGAGGACCTGGGTTGTTTTACTGCAGTGCTGTCTTTCACATGTACTTGTTTCACCACCCTAAAGTGAGCAGATGAGTGCAGAGACGAAGGAGATAATATGGGGACCTGCTCCTGAAAGAGTTTACACAGATTTCTTTGAAAATCAAGAGCGGGGATTTAATAAGAAATTATTATTTACTTATTTTTTAAAATCAGGTTTCATATGAAAACCTGGAATGCTTTCACAAAGAAAATCCCCTTGCCTTACACCAAAATGAAGACAAAGAGCACCTTGCACCAGAGTATGCACTGATTCTATTACACCCAAAGGCACTACTTGCAACCTAAAATCCACCACAACACACTCTCAGAGATTGCACAGTCGATCTTCCATAGAAGTACTTGAAGAGAAACAAGGAACAAAGCATACTTTTCCAGACTAGATTTATACTAACAAAGGTACCACTCTCTCAGGAGGACAAGCGACCTCAAGGAGCTAGCAAGCCTTAGCAAATTCACTGAAAAGTTCCAGTATACTATCTGTAGCTGCTAAAAAGGGAGAATCAATTTTTTTTTTTTTGGCTGTGATCAAAGAAAGGAGAAAAACTAGTCTGATACCCAAGTACTGGAATATTAGATGGGGATTCTGTTTTTTTAAATTTCTTTTTTGTTTTTTAAATAATCCCTCTCCTGCCCCCCCATGACATACATTACTCTCCAGAGCCCAAAAGTTTGCTAAACGTTTAATTTCAGTGGTTGACTGTTAAGTATAAAACTTACATATGAAGCAATGTTTCAACAAACTTAGACAGAAATCAGCACTTTCACATGCAGATTTCTGAAGGAAAGCAGTGTTGAAAATAGTTAAGTCTTAGCTTTAAACATTCAAAAAATTCAAGAAAAATGTATCTTGTGATGTTGTACCATAATGACACACAGTTTCAACAATCTAAATGCTTTTTAAATATGCACTCTCTAATTACTGGGAATACATTGCAGAAGAAAGTCACCTCAAACACACAATTTCTTTGCACTGGCAGCTGAAGATTTAAATTACAACAGAAGGAACTGGCACCGTAGGCCCCAAAGTAGTTTTAGTTACATATAAAGCATACGTCATGCAGAACATTACTGGTCTGAGAGAAGCAGTACAGTTTCTCTGTATTTCTCTGCGTTTTCTGGTTAACACATGGTAACATAAGCAGGTCCCTCTAACAGGGTAGAGATTTCTACTATTCTCTTTCACTACAAGCCAGGCTCCACTGAACACTACCATTCAGAGAGCTTTATCAGAGACACACATCACCTGAATCTCAGGAGCTAACAACAAGATCCTCTACCATAATGCTGTACAGCTTCTGCACTTTCTAATTACTCTTCTAAAAAAAATTCAACAGTTCTTAGTGTCACTGGTTCTAAAGCATTTTAAAAAAAGCTCAACTAATGAAGATGAGTATCAAGTTTACCAAACTTCATTTCAAGTACCCTAAAGCATGTGAGCACACCCACACATACACTTACTCTGAATTCCAGACTGATACTGAAATTAACTTGTGATAAGAAACATTAGTAGTTGTTTAGGATTTCTGCTCCAACTTACAAGTTTCAAGAACAAGCCGCTAAATGGCATACTTGACCAAAAGGGGAAACAGGAAAGTCAACCTTAAGGAGTAGAAGAATGACAGAATTACAAAAACCCTGGATGATTAGCAAATCCTAGTTCAGTTCATCCTCTGTACTGTACATACAGTACCTGTGCCTGCTAAGTAAGCTACAATGACTAAGGAGAGGAGAGAATTGCTTCCTACCTAAGGCAGTTGGCTTTTCCAGGTTGCCACTGACTAAAAGCCAAATCAAGCTATTACAGCATATAAGACTAGTCTCCACAACACTAAACTATCCAAGTGTTTAGATGCTGGCTAAAGCTGAGGCTTACACACTCTTCTGTCAAATCCAAAAATGTAAGTAATTTTACACAAATGAAAAAAAATAGCCACATTTAGCAGAGTCCACACACAGTCCCACAGCTAAATCTCAACCACTGATGTATTTTCAGTGAATAATCCTATTCCACCCTCCCCCAGCCTTTTCAGAGGGCTCTTTTAAAACACCAGGTAAAAATAAAAACCCAAGTCCTGCTGCCAGAAAGACCAAACAACCAACACTCCTTATTTCTCAAATGAGTGCAAGTTAACTAAAAATGCTTTTATAATCAAACATATCCTAGTCACAGAAATAATGCCTCTGACATCAATCTGAAGATTTGTTTAAAATGCAGAGTGAAAAAATTTAGAATCTTGATTTCTCCTTTAAGAATGGGGTGCTGGAATCTCCAAGGTGAAGAAGACTTATTTTTGACTTCTCAGTTCTTCAGATTTGAAGTGGCACTGCTCAAATAAAAATACGATCATCTCACCTCACAGCACTGGTAATAGCATGATTATTTGCTCAAAAAGAAAAATAACTTCTATGCTTACACATGAATTCCAAAACAAGAGTTTAAAAGCAAGAAACCTCTCGGAATGGTACACACAGTAATCTTCCATGAGTAGGACGAAAATTTCAGCAACTTGCACTCCAAGGGAGTCCTCCTCAATAAGGACCAGCCCAAAACATAAGTCACACCCCAGTTCCCACCTTGAGCAGGCTGCATCTCCCCTCGTATCTTGACTTCACAGACCACTATGCTTACAGATGCTGCCTGAAGACAGTTTATGCCAGATCCTATTCTTGTAGATCAGTGTAGATCAAAATAGTACAGAAGATCGGTATCAAAAATGGCAAGAGCAAGACTCCTCCTCGGCAGCAGCTCAGGTGTGCCTGGAAATCACCAGGCCTCGATGCAAAGAGGTGAATTCAAGGGTGCAAGAGAAGCATCGCACTTCCCTGTCACCTTTGCTAGCAGATCTTGCTAGAACTGAGTAAAAGATGTTTGTCCTGCCCTCTCGGTCAGAGGCAGGATGCCCAGATGACAGATGAAGGTTACAAGAACCTCAGCATTCCCAGAGAAGGAAAAATAAGTAAAGAAAAACGTACATCAGACTTGTCTCAGACTTCGGGGGGATTTACAGTTCTTTTAGAGACAGTAAAAAAGTTAAAAAGATCATAGTTAAGGACAATGAGCAGTTATATTGAAACTGAGGAAAGAAGCAGACATGCTTATAAGCTGCCCAAAAATTTTAGTTTTCTCTACTGTTTTCAAAGTTGCTTCAAGTTTTAAATGGCAAAAAAGAGGTCTGAAATAGCAAGAGAAATACTTCAACTTATTTCTATTAATGCTAGACTAAAGACAATAAAAAGGATATGCGCCTCCTTATATTAAAGAAAGCGTAAGAAGCCACTATGCTAAGAAGAGCCTTGCTTGGAAGTTTAGGGCAGCCTTGGGGGGAGGGTAGATATCAGATCAGATGAAATGCAGTTATGTGCTGTGCACTTATTTGCCACTAGGAATCTTGATGTTTTCCAGTTAAAATACCATACTGGTGGTGTACTCTGTGCTTCACTGACAAGAGTGAGTTCATAGCCTCAGCTAAATGCACTACACCAATACTGTATGAGAGAAAATCGGCTTAAGAGAGCCAGAGGAGGAACCTGAAAAGAGTGAGGTGTCACTCGTATGGGAAGATCTAAAAGTAAGATGAGGAACAAATGAAGCCTTCTCTGAACAAGTAATTTCAAGATGATTTTCAAAGTAACTAAAGCCCTGCATTTATATAGTGTTAAAAATCTAAGTTTCATACAGTACAATGACCTTCACAGAACACCAATACTGAAAGTTTAGGACTCCAGATGTCTATTAATTCAGTTTTTAAAATTCAAAAGTGTATTTGAGAAGTAATTCAAGAAGCAATCACTAACTAAAACTCAAGTTACCTCACGTTCCATCCACAGTAGTGCACCAAGTAAAGGACTTCTCCACCTTCGATGTCAGAATCTTTAATACTAGCTTCATACATTTTTTGATTTTTCCCTCTTCCATACCGCACTTGGACTTTCATGCCTGGTGGATAGCATTCAAACTCTTCTTCCTCATTGTTATTGTTGTCTTCTTCCTCCTCCTCCTCCTCTTCCTCCTCCTCTGCTTCTTCTTCATCTTCATCTTCTTCCTTATTCGTGTCATCTCTTGAAAGGTTTAAAAAATTGTAGAGTTAATATGAGATACTTCATAAGCTTTTCAGTTCCAAACCACATATATTGATAAATATTGTGGATGCATTAGAGACTGGGAAACAGGAGGCTCCAAATATGTGAAACTGTACTACAGCTGAGTAATGTCAGCAAAATAGGATATAGCAACACACACAAAATCCAGTGACTGTAAGGTGCAAAAGTGACTAAAAGAAAAAAAAAGTCCATCAAAATCTGTATGAGTGGAAGTTGTTCAAACTCATCTTTATCTGGTTCTTGCATGCAGTCTCTTTGTTAAATATAGTTTTCTCACTTAAAATTAATTCTTTTTTAATACAGAGAAAATTTCCTAAATTCCATTTTTCAGAAGTTAAGTTTTACAAATGCTTCTTGAAAATTTCTTCTCAAAAAAATCCTTGCTTTATTACAATAAATATCTCAACAGCTTGAAATTACTGCAACCACCACCAGATTTTGGACAAAAAAATCCCCAACACCTTATGTGACTCTATTAGCAAATTAAACAACCTGTGCTAATTTAAGACCTTGTCACTCCTTGCCAATCACACCAAAAGTATTCTAAATATGTCAAACTTGCATTTAATTACTATATAAATACACAACCAGGTGTTCACTGCTTTCAGAAGCGAGCTAATTTTGAACACATCTTCAGATATTTTGGACCAATTTTCAGAAGCAGTAAGAACCCACAAATCTTGCTAGTTTCAGTCAATGGTAGCTGTGGGCTGCTCAGTTATCTGAAAACAATCTGCAGTCAGCTTAAAGAGGCAGACTACACCACAAAAGATAATAGGGGAAAATATCTTTTAATCTTAATTAGACTTATAAAGCAGTATTATTGGCCCTCATATCATTCTAATCCCACACTATGCAACACAGAACAGATTTAGCTGCTGACTACATTCACAACAACTGCAGACTGCCAATAATCCAAAAAGCTGATACATGGAACAGGTATGTTTGGATGTCTGGGTAAGAGAACACAAGTACTGCCCCAAGTCTGATTCACACCAATTTTAAGTTAACCTCACAAACACAAAAGTCTGTACTAATAATCTAAACCTTTCCATAACATTTTCAGTAGAAAATACTCAGATCAACCAAGCCACTTTCTCTCTGCAAAAGGATGCTCCTTTGCAGAAGTAAAACTGCAGCATTACTATCTAATTAGCTGGCAAAAGATAGTTCAGAACAATAAGCTAAATTCAACTGTAGTATAACCACACTGATTTAATAAAACTACTTCAGAAATGAATGTTGTCACATATATATATATGCACAGGCACACTAAATATATAAATAGATATATGTATATACACACAAGTGCATACACAATGAGACAAAAGCTAAAAAATCCCTCTTTGTCTACTAAGTACACCAAGTCACAGACGACATATCTGTTCAGGTATATATGGCATGGACCATACAGTTTAATTCTGGAAGGCAAACAGTTTAATTTGATATATATATACACAGACATGAAGTCTTGGCCTTCCAGGAGATAGACAGATAGACAGATAGACAAAACTATACACTTTCAGTGAACTACTTTGCTAGTGAAGTTAAAACGACCAGAGTTAAAAATGCAACATGAATAAACTAGCTTTGAAAGCTCACTTATGGCAGAATTTACTTCCCAAGGAAAGCAGGAGAAAAGGTGCCCAAAGACTCAGATAAAAAATTCCTGACTAGAATTCCACAGCTAAGAATAAAAAGCACCAACCAGTAATTTAAAGGATTTTAAGCTACACTCTCCGCTGCACTAAACAAAAACTCCTACCTAATTTCAGTTCAAAAGGCATTATCATACAAAAGCTAAAATAATTTGGGATCAGAAGGAGAGCCACCACTTCTCCAAGAACAAGATGAGTTTGTGATTTTCCATTACTAAGTACACTTCAAAACTGCAACGAGCCAAATTTTGTCTTTTTTTTTCTCTCCAAGATCTAGAGGCACAATCCTTGAATGCTGTCTGCAAAGTTAAGTATGCCTATGCCAGAGATTCAGAATTTTCCAGACACTGGCAATTATGGTGCCAGTGGCTCTTGAGAAGCTGAACAAATTTGGAGTCTCTCTCATCTTAATCACCCTATGGCTTTCTTGGTGTCCCAACAGATATTCTACAAAGACTCCATGAAAATACCAGAAATTGGTACCCTCTGGAAGAGATGTGTGAAACCATCATTGTGAAGCTGAGTAACTTGGATGGTCAAGGAGATGTGAACAGCAGGCTGTACATAGGTGGAGGGCATGTCAGGAAGCAAAAGCAAAACGAAAGCAGAGATGGCTGCAATTAAAAAGTGTTCTAAGGAGTGACTTGGTTAGTGATCATAAGCTCAAGATTTTAGGAAACCAAACTGAAGCAAAGAATGTTCATCATTTTGGAGCAGAAAAAAACCAACATACTCACATAGCTCCTGGAACGAAAAAACCAACCAAACCCAAAAAACCAACAAAAATGCCCCAACATAAAACCCAAGAACATATAACAATAGTTGCAGGAAGATACTGTCTTATAAAGCCACAAATAGTTCAAACCTGGCAGTGCAGACAAAGGAGAAGCCATGACTGCCACAAAACAGAGGTTTCTAAGAGGAAATTGTGATTGTAGGCATCCAGTATGCACAGTCATAACTTCATTAGTCCATGTATGTATGCATGAGATCATTGGATTTTCTTCAATGCTGTTTAGTCAAAATCCCACTTGGGGGAGGGCATAGGGAAAAGGTTAAAAAAAAAAAGAAAGAAACA
The DNA here is from genome assembly GCA_013398015.1 of Oreocharis arfaki. NCBI lineage: Eukaryota > Metazoa > Chordata > Aves > Passeriformes > Paramythiidae > Oreocharis > Oreocharis arfaki. The sequence goes on from VZRR01008421.1 coordinate 222,294, forward strand.
AATCTCTTGGCAGCAGACAGTAATTGTCAGCTTCAAACCAGTACCAAGCAGTATCTACCACAAAGCTGCAGCAATATGAACAACCCAAGCAGCAGCTGATGAAACAAGGCGGCAGCAGATGTGCATACACAGCGTACAGGAGACAAAACAATACAAGTGTAACTGTTCCAAAATCCAAAGTATTACCAGAAAACTTATCAGGACTCAAAAGAATTTAAAATTATAACCACAGACTAAAAAGAATACTCCCATCCCATCTCACAAATATATAAACCTTCAGAAGCAAGAAATTAATAACTTAAAATGCAAAACTATTTGTTAATAAAGTAAACCAATAAAATTTTCAGGTCATACAAATACTGCTTATCATTAGTTCCAAAGGACAATGCAAAATCTTCAAAAGGCTAAAACCACACACACAGGTCATTCTCAGTCAATATAAAGATTTAACAAGCCCATAATTAAGTGTATTAACAACCAGATGTAGTTAATAGATGAAACACTGCTGCTCTTACACCACTCAAGAAAATGCAGCATCATGCAAACCTCTCTCAACCCACATTCTCTGCCACTAAACACAAGCTGTAACAAGGCCCAGGTGAAACCTATGACACAAAGTGTGATTTGGAATATTATATCCGCCTCCTAGGATCCCTGTTTTGCAGCAAACCTAACCCAGCACACTTGCCCTGACAAACCAAACTGGTATACACAGCAGGTGAAGATGGCATATGCAAGATTATTTTTTTCAGGGGTTATTCTAAAATTTGAGGAAGCAAGATTATTTCAATTATTGGCTCAATTAAGTCATTACAGTTAATTGAACCACTAGCAGAAATAAACTTTAGTATAATTGACACTTCAAGTTTAGGAATTAGCTTCTATTTTTGTTTCCTGTTTGTTTTTTTCCTTTTTCTCATCCTAGAGCATAATTTAACCTCTACTTCTCATAATACAGAGCTGAAAGATGTTCAGACTCTCTTCATATTCTCAATAACAGATGTATTAAAGTGATCATAAGCTTTAAGGCAGAGAGGCCATTAAGACCTTTACTTATGCCATGACAATGGAATCTCACCTTTAATTACACAAAATAACAAACCTCCCCAAAAATCACTAGTATTTTCTTCCCTCTTGTCCTGGTTTTGGTTGGGATAGAGTTTATCTCTCCTTGGTAGCACAGTACTCTGTTTTGGATGCACGAAGGTGGGGAGAAAATGAGCCATTTATTGCATGGTACACAGTTACCAGCTGGGTTAAACCACAACACCTCTGAAGCTACAAAGAAAATCTGAAAACAAAAGCCCCAAGGACTTCTGTCTGCACACAGAAAATTGGAATAAATGCAGTTAGGGTCCCTCGTCCCAAGGGAAGGGAAGGCACTACCTTGATCTGAATCACACCTGAGTGTAGTGCAGTACACTTCAATCATGCAAGCACGTAGCCTGTAATGAGCGTGCTCCTCTGCTGCCACAGACAGGTGAGAGGACCTCATGTTATCACTTCTCATCATTCAGCCACGTGTTTTGAAACATTCCTCAAGAAGATAATGGGTGGTTCCAAAGTCTGACTGAAGAGTACAGCCCTTCCTACTTTTACAGCACTGGTTCACATTCAGCTTGGAAGCATCCAGTATTTGATGAATGTGTAAGGACTCCCCAAGTCTCACGAAAGTCCTGGTGACAGCTACCGTGGTTAAAAACCTGCACAGTGACCATTTGCTATGTAAAATGTGATGGCACAACCACTTTTTCCACATCACAGATGTCTCCCTCCCATTCAATACACAGAGCCAGTCCATTTACACTGCCACTCTACACTTCATTATTGTGTCTTTTGCAGCTTACTGCTTTATCAAAAGCAATCATTACATGTATGTATGTATGTATCAGTCTGTATTCTACATTAAGGAAAAAAAAATCAATTAGGCTGTTTCTGAAAACATGACTACGCAAAAACTTCTTTCCTCATACAAAGACAGCTGAAATACATAAATAGAACACACATCACAAATAAGACCATAGAAATATATTCCTATAAAGAAAACTGCTAAGTATGGTTCTTAGAAACATTTTTTTTGCATACACACCATCAAAGATTCTGAGCATATGTTTACACTATATATGTATTGAACATGACACATTGTTCTCCCTTTTCCCAAGCTAATCAATTCCACATAAACCTGAATCAAACTGGAGAAAGTTATCTCAATATATAGTACTCTACTCTTCAGAAGCTAAGAGATATGCCTTTTATATCAAATATCCTACACTCCAAAAGATTCTAACCTTCTCACTACCATTTTAGATTCACTGCCACAAAGTTCCGATGTGTCATTTTAACAGATAAGGAACTGAAGAAAACATTGCCTTTAACAATGTCTTTCTCCCATATGTAAAATGGAGCTTCTGACTATTATATAATCCCACTCTAAACTGCTTTCAGAAAATCCCTAATAGGTGTTACCAGAAAATTTAACTCTTGTACAGAAAGTTCCAGCAGCAGCACAGGCACAGCAGGTAGTCCTCTTACCCCACAAGGGCAATAAACCTTAGTAAACTCCTTCACATGAAACACTGCCCATCTTCACTTAGTTCTCAATCACTGCTTTTATTAATCCTAGTTCCTCCTACTGTTTACAGGAGGGGAAATGCTACTACTGCATGAAAGATGCATGTAACAGCTCTAGGATTAAGACTTTTCCTTTGCACGTTTGCCTTAGGTTACAATGCAAGATGTAACCAAAAGTATGTATTCTATCACCATCTGTTAAAACCAGGCGGGGCAATGTCCTTTATCTCTTCCATGACACATCCCTGATAACTCCCTCTAAAGAGATATTTTTCTGTTAATGTGCCATCCAGCCTCACCGCATGACTCATAAAATTACATCATCCCATTGGAAGATGCTCTGCCCAGGGGGAGGAACCAAGCATTCCTACCTGGATATAATCCGAGGTTTGGAACACACTCAGCCCTACCTATGGGATATTCCCAGAAGACAAGAGCTACATAACCACTACTGGACCTTCAGAAGAAGACCAGACCCTTCTAGAGGGTCACCGCTTCAACAGAACCATATCTCTCATCTCAAGAGGACTGCAGCCACCATTTAATCAGACTGCTACCACCACCCTGACCAACAGGGTGTCAGGCTGTATCCTGACTCTGTCAGTGTTTCTGTACTACTGCATTTATTTTTGATTTTCCTATTGAATTGTAGTTCTGATTTTGAGTCTCTCACTGGTTTGCTTTCAAACTAGTACAACATGAATCAATGGCTGATAGTCTTGAACAGAATTAAACCAAAGAGTAAATGTTTAGCATTTTTGCCTTGTGATATTGTCAAAATATGCCAGTACCAACTGCCAGAGAACCACACTATAAAGACCTAAACCATCAATATCAGACAACCAGAGGTATTTAGGCTTCTAAAGCATTAAGGACATTTGTTCATGCATTTCTCGGAGGAAATAAAAAAATTAGACAGTTTTCAAGAACGAGAAACAAATAAATTCAAGAAATTTCATAAGGTCAAAGAAAGACTTGAAAGGCTGATGAGCAAGAACAAGGTAAGACCCCCCGAGGTGGCAGCCCTTCCTGGTGTTAAGGCAGCACCTCAGCCACGAGAAGGAAAATACAAGAACAAAACCTCTTGCAATGTCTATGTACTGTAACTGGGATACTTAAAAGAATTTTGCCTGGGCACCTCAAAAATTCAAATACTACCCATATACAAGTTGGATGCCAATTTTTGTTGAGAAGCAAAAATGCCCTACATTTTCAGCACTTAACCTTTCATTTCAGTATAAAGTTCTTGACAGTGGTCTTGCCCAGGTGCTTTAAAGCAAAGTGTTAAAACCAAAATAAAACATAAAACCAACCAAAAAAAAATTCTCAATAAAAACTCCAAAACCAAGAAAGAAACATGGAGTTGCATTAACTATCTGGGTAAAAAAAAAAAAAAAAATTCTTAGTAATATTGGTTAGGTAGCAATTAATCTACACTTCAGTTTCCAAACTGCACCTACTATGAAAGTTTTTAAGACTCACCTTTCATTTTATTAGTTTCTACTAAAAAACCCACACCTTCTAAAAACTCCACTAGGCTCCTGGCCTCAATCTCTTTGGAACATATTCAACTGTCTACACTGATCATTCTGTAGAAAAACACCTCAGTTCTCAATTTGTGGATGTTGACCCAAGTGTTCAAGGAGTTAAAATAGTATTAGATGCTACAAAGGAAACAGCACACCAACTATGCAATGCTACATTTGAAGATCATTACTCCCACAACACGAAGTTTGCAGGAACTTGTGATGAAGAAGGATTTTAAACTTTCTTGTTTATTCAGTGGCCAAGTATAAGTACATTTTTTTTAATATTATGGAAAAGGACAATTTACAAAGTCAGTTTTGTAAAGGACCTCTGGGACTGACACATGGAAAGTAACACATCACAGGCTTTTTTTTACACTTCTTTTAATGACCACAAGTTGCACAACCTGTATCTAGCACAGATATCTTCCAATAGCCATAGCAAAAAAAAAAACAAACCACAAAGCAAAAAGCAAACAAGAAAAGCATGTATAAAATAAAGGGCAAGGTGCCCTTTGTATCTCCACTCTCAGTGTTCACAGATACACAGGCAGGCAAGAAACAGGCACTCTGGAGAAGAAAGGAAGAGAAAGCTGAGCCTTTCTTCCTCTTCATCATATTGTTTAAGTCTGTGTAGATGGGACCACACAATTCAAGCGGTAGCAATCTAAAAGGTTTGAGACACATGGGATTGCACAGAGAAACAAACCATGTAGAAAATAAACAACCCTGGATTCCAGCAGTATTTCCTGAGATCTGGAAACTGGGAGTTACATCCAGTCCTCCCAACAGAAAGTCAGCAAAAAGAAACCCAGATGTTTTTCTGTCCTCATGGTTCTATACACAAATAAGCCACATGAAGATGTCCAAAGTCCTACAGACATAAATGCAAACAGAAAATTCCACAAGTCTGACCTATATAACATCAGATTTAATTTGTTTAGCTATTTTGTCAGGACTGTGAAGGACAGATGGTCTATAACTTTAAAAAAGTTTCAGGAAGACATTTTAAATACACCAAATAACAAAATTTTGGTCTGAATTTCACACTGATCTATTCTGATTACATTTCAGGTATTGGTGTGTGTGATTAGTTTTCTACCTAAAAAAACGCCTATTTCCATTCTGCATTTCAGTTCAACAAAGAACTCCAACCACAGCATTTCCACCTTTGTGTAAGTTCTGCCACTTCTAATCCATGAAGTCGGGTATAGGGAAGTACAACATCTAATACAGCGCCCCACAAAATTCCTTTAAGCCTTTATGGTATAAATGCTAAAAACATTGTTTAGTGTTAAGGATGACAGTGACATTTTCAAAAGCTCTTTAAAGCTGATACAAGTCTATTTTGTAATCCCTATCAATGTGAGAGAGAAGAAGGGGAAAGTAATCAGGCTAACAGTGCTACTACAGTACCACTGCTTATAAATACTTACAATTAACTGCTATAAGTGTTCCATTTTTGTAATTTAAATTATTCCTTGAAACATAGCATACCTCCCAGCAATGACCACATCACCACCTACACCTCTTTTCAGACTTATGCTTTCTATTCTAAGCAACTCGTTACAATCTTCTATGAGTCATAATAGCAAAATACTACTTAGAAGAGTTTTCCACTGGGATGAGTAAGGAGGAGAAGAGGGAAAAGAATTCACTCAATTGCTATCAGGTGAATTGGGAAAACTTAAAAGGAAGTAAGTATTTCTATAGATTTTTGTTGTTTTCATACATAAAAAACTAGAACACTCATAACATTTTTAATGTCATAAATAATGCATATCTACATGAATCAGGATTAAAAACACCCAAACTTAAAAAAACTAAAGGATTACTGAAAAGCAAATGCAGCTTTTAACTTTTCATGCACCATTTACTACAGCAGCATGGTAAGCATTAAGCCACTGCACTTTTCAGGTATATAAATAAATATAAAGCAACATCACAAACATGCAAATACACAATTTTGGGAACTTTAAAAACTGCTATTTTCTAAGTATTACAAAGTCTTCTATCTATTTAGTTCTGTATTTTGAAAGCAGCACTGTAAAATCAGTCATCAATAATTCTGAAAATCTTGCAAACCTGTTACAGTACAACTCACCTAGTTCACCTTAAAAACAGCAAATGCAACAAAGTCCAGCAATTAGTCTCTCAAAAAAGAAAAGTTTACATAGGATACAAATGAAAATACGTCCATAGAGAAAAGGCTCTTTAACTGAGTTTAGGTAAATTTGATTTTTCTGTATTCTGCATTTCTCAGTTACAGAAATTGCCAACAAAATCTCGCTGAAAATATTCAGGATGACAAAAACATTTTACAAATGAATCATTCCAGAATCCACTAAAAACATCAAAATCCTTAATAAAATTTTTTTAAAAAATACTACTACCAGTGAATCAGAAATCAATATGCTAAACTACGCCATTCTGGCCACTACTTTTAATGGGCCAGAAAAAGCATTAAGAGCTAATGATATTTAGACAGAAGATCAAGACAGTTGATCTACTAAACAACAAAATTGCTGGAAGGAACTGGTCAGGCAAGAGACAGTCTTAACTACGAAAAAAAAAAACGAACAAAACCCAACACATCCCTGATATACAGATTGCTGTAGAAGTTTAAGGAGGTGTGATTATCTGCTTTTCCTCTTGTGACAGTTTCTCCCTTAAGCATCTCTAACTGGGTCTTATTGAAGGCAAATACTTTATTAAAAGAGATCTTCTATCTGACCTCTAAGGGCAATTTTTGTGTTCATAACACTTGAAATCATACTGTATGAGGGTTTTAATTGTAAGAATACAAATTGTTAACATGCTGGGGATTAATGAGGACTATATTCTGGCTGTATGTTTTTGTGTGGCTGCTGAAAAACACTTCTGAGATTTTCCTGCGCTGAAACAGGAAAACCTGCCCATTCCATAAACCAAATGATTCCCACACATTCATTGTTTAGATGGCCCTGAGCACCGCTATTATTTCAATCTCCTACTTTCAAAACACCTGTCTGAAGGTCTGCACAAGAGACTCCTGCCAGAACCAGGCCTACTCACCAGCAAGGCTGTTAACTGAGCAATGCAAGGTGCTTCCATCTTTTCCCATGTTACACACAACTGTCCAAAAGCAAAAGCTGGAAACCACAAGTTTACCATATACGTGTACCAAAATCAAGTAGAAAAGTACTGCTAGCAATATTTTTGTATTAAATCAAATAGTCACCTATGCTTTGTATATTCTGTTCTCACTCAGCTTATATTTAGGCCTGGGACCTGTAAAACTTAAGCTGCCTTTTCTTTTAAAAATAGATCAATTAACTTCAACGACCTAACCACGACAAAGTTATCACAGTCTGTGACAGAAGATACAAGTCTGTGGAAAATACAAGTCCAATTAACAACAGCATGTCTGATACGAACGTCAAATTACAAGAGTAAAATTTAAAAAACATGTATCATATGTCTTATCTGATCAGAAACAGCGTAACCTACCCTGATTTTTCTTTTTCTTCAGCATCTGCATTTACTGTAGGATTTTCCATTTCTTTAATCTTCTCCTCCTCTTTATCTTCCAATTTGGTTTCGTCTTCAGTTTTGATTACACTTAAGTCCTTTTCTTGATCAGGCTGAGTAAACACAGAATCTGGCAGGCTTTTTTTGTTTCCCTAGGATAACAAAACCTTTAGTTAACTCACAAGGTGAAAACAAAGGATTTAAGAAAAGGCAAACAAAAACACACTGGAGTTATAAGAGCAAAACAATGCTACAGTGTGGGGCTTGTCCCAAAATTACAGCACCTCTGCTGTTTTTCCTTTTGAAAATCACAGGCTAAACCTAACAGAGTTTAAAGCTGCAGCCAGTGTCCTAGCCTGTTCTATCACAATGATATAGGCATGCAGCTCTTAGACCTGGACTGCAAAGCAATCCCCAAGGCGAACATTTCACAAAGCATGTTTTCACCTGGGATGCAGAAATACCAGTACTGGCCCACCTGGCATTCCTCCCAGAGAACACCAGCAGACAGACCAGGGCTGGCTGCCACATATATGCAGAAGCATTTTCAGTTGTGCTGCACACTGACTTGAGGAGCCAGACTGCTTCCACAGCAAAATGCAAGGCCTGTACAGTGCAGCACATCAGTTTATTGCCCTGAACTTCCTTTGCTAAAGCCACTGAATCAACACTGGATTTGGAAAAGCTGTAAGTGGTCTCTCGGGACCACTAAACTACATTAGACCATGTGTACATCATATGGCCCAGGTCTTTGTAGAGCTTCACTGGTGTCACTGGAACACAGAAGTAACAGCAGTATTTATGAGGGCTTACAAGCATAGCTAAATGCATAATGAAAATATCAGCCATGTAGTTAGCTGTGAGCATGCATTACCCAGATAAGGATAAGGCAGGACACTAACTGGTCTCCATTTCATCCAGGAGGCTCCCAAACAAGTGGAATGTTGCAGCTGCTTTCTAACAAGTCAGACATTTTGACATCATGACCCCCTAAAACAGGCACCTAGGGTAAATACAGCTCAAATGTCTTGTTCTGAATTAGGTTTACAGTGAGTTTTTGTCTTATTTTAAATCTATCATAGAGATTTCAATCTTTATATTAATTCAGGGTTATTAACACACCAACTGACTTTATAAGCAAGATGTAGGACAAACTTTAAAATATATTACCAGAACAGAGGGCTTATCATTTTCTTTACTTTCATTATCATTGTCAGCTAACTTTTTTTCTTCTTGTTGTACTACTGCTACTTCTTCCTGCTTGCGCTCATCCTTGTCCACTTTTATCTCTTTTGCATCCTGCTCTGGTTCTTCACGCATCTTCAATTCTTTTTCTTTCTCACAGTCTTTACAAGGCTTGTTTGTCACTTTCTCTGGCAATGCCATTTGAAATTCAATGTTAGCTGATGTACAATACTCTTCAAAACCATAGAGATATCTAAAAAAAAAAATTGTTTGTGATAAGAAAGTTTGACTCAAGAAGGAAAATACTATCTAGAGAAGATAAAAATGGACAGTAGGTTTAAAGTCTAAAAAATTGTATTATAACCAAAGAGTTATGGATTTTATGTATATTACCCCTAGCACTGGATCACTTCAGTTCATTGTAGTTTTAGCATAAACTCCATAGCTTTATTACTTACTTTCTGTATGCACATTTAACATTATATCCCGCAGCTGAATTTAATACAGGGATTCCAAGATCTTGATAAACTTGCTTCCACACTGCTCCACTTTCAATCTGTTAAAGACAATGAAGTCATTGTTTTTGAATTAACTCACTGACAAAAAAACCTAAATTGACAAACTTTACAGCTTCAGAAAATAAATGTAAGTAATTTCCTCTGATCTATAAAATTACTATTTATCACACACACAGTATTTCACTGTAATGCAAACTGCAGTCTAATGTAATTACTTTAAGCAATTTAGCATTTCTGCAATGCAACAAGCCACAGCAGGCTGTCCTCTCGAGGTGGCAATAAAAGAGAGGAAAGAAAATATAACTGTCAGAAAAATCAGTACATCATTTTTATTTTTATTTTATATTTAAAGTAATTCTTAACTATCAGAGCTAGAATTTTAATTAAATTGGAAAGAAAAAAATAATTCAAAGCATTAACAATACTCAGCCCTGGCAGTACTGCACCAGAGGTAGTGCCTACCAGCCTTTCATTACGTCCTTAACATGCCCTTTGGTGACAAAGATCCATGATGTGCTCATTTGTAACCATCTGTGAAGGTAAAGCAGATGTACTGCAGTACCCAAGTACCACATCCTGTCTCGTAGATCAGAAAGGTGTCACTGTACGCACATACCTCCTCAGCTGACAGGCTACATTCATGGGAAGCAGTTCAAAGCACAAACAGAATCTGCTTGGCCATGAATTCCAGATGTTTCAATTACTCCTCCCAAGACCAGTCTCACTAATCCCAGTCACCAAATTCTTTTGTATACTGCCCAGAACAAATAGAAATTAGGGGTCTCACATCAGACCTTAAACAAAATGGCTTGTCTTCGAGATTTTACCGAGCAGTGACTCGTTTCACTTGGAGGTAACAACTTTATCAGATAAACATTTCTTGAAATACTACAAAAACACACATGCTGGCTGATTTTATGCAGCAGTAATTAAAAATGCTGAGTAGATGTATAGTTTATTTAGCATCTAACTAGTTTCTGGTTCATGTTACACATGGTTTTTAGAGCTACAAGGTGTCTTACACAGCCATAGTAGAAGACTTTTATACATCTAAAGGTCCCATGTTCTTTATCACTACTTCACAGAGTAATAAATTATTTCACAATAATAAATAGCATCCTCAGGTTTTATGGCTCTGGAGTACTCATCATACTAATACTCACGTTATCAAATCCTCCAAGCTTGTGTACAAGTCTGAATAATTTGAAGAGATTCAAATTTCTGTATCCTAAAACAGGTCGTTTGTTAATAGGAGTCCCTGGGTAACAAAGACAGTTGTTAGGGTGTTTTGAAGTATTTTTTTCAAAATAATGTGAAATTCACATCATACGCACTATTATTAAACAACCTATTGTAACTTCACCTCCTGCACCTGGTACTTCCTTTTCATGAAACTAATACTCAAGAGTCTTACTAACTGAACTAGAGGGAAAATGGGTTATGTTATTTAATGCATATATATACATTCTGCCATACATTACTGAACATGCAGAAATGATGCAAATTTTCTCGCTAACTATATTATACATAATTTTATTTCACCCACTGAAACAATTACATCTAAAAATACGATAGTCCTTTCACTGCAATCAAAAAAAAAACCCAACCCAACCCTCACCAGGAGCAATCTCACAATGCTTCAAGAGCTGAAACTTCCTATGCTACTGTACTAGCAGTAGCTATCACACTGTCATCCCTCGTAAACAGTTTAACTCATTTCATATGGCATTAATAAAGATACTAATTTAACCAGCCATAAAAATAACTTAAATACAAATACCATCACTCCTGCCCCTACAGACACTGCACTTTTCTTGCAGTGTATAAAAACCTGGTAAAGATTTAACATAATCAATGGTACTGGCTTTTAGAACATCTCAATCTACGGATAATGTACACACACTTAAGCAATCAGGATTCACACTAGAAAATTAGTACAAAGTAAATACATTTTTCCATGGCCTAAAAGGTGTGTGTGTTAGTATTTTGAAGTTATTAAACTGAGAATATAAATTAATATGATTGAGAATATTAAATGTTTGATTATACACACTACAAGTACACAATAGAAGATATAGTATGATATGTGCAAAACATAATAGGATATATATTTAGATACATCATTTACTTCTGAAAGCAGAAATATGGGTCTGCATTTTAGAAGATGAGTCAAGTCACAGACTCGTCTTCTAAATAGTAGGGAAGTCAGAAGGGATGAGTACAGTTTCCCTGTTTCCAAAACTGTACTGCAAAGCACTACCAGTTTACAGACTCCGTTTTTCGAAGTACTGCTAATTAAAATGCCTACCTCTGTCTTCCATGAACTTGTACAATTGCTGAAGAAAGTTCTCTCGTTCTTCAGGAAACGGCTCTATTTCCTCCTGTTCAAAGCAATGCATGCAAGAAAATTGTCACCATTTTGAGTTACAGCCCTTCATTAACAAACATAAGGCAGTGATAACTTAGGTTTAAATGTTATAAGGTATTTTACTGTAGTCAGCAACAGGATACTGTACTGAGAGAGACATGCTCTCAGTGCTATGCCACATGAAACCAAGTTCTATAAACTACAGTGTTTCAAAATACATAAAACATTGACTGTAAACATACATTGAAATTGGATTTTTGACTGATCGCTGAAGTATCCTAAGTGATACCATAGATCACGATGTGTTCTCAATTTCGTCCATTTATGCAGAAAGTCTGGGAGACAGCACTATTAATGATCAAGAGATTACGTCAGAAATCTCAGCTCTATTTCTACTGCAGTTAAGTGACTCCTTGGTTCCTGGATAGACTACGTCACTTTCAGAGATGAAGTCAAAGAGAAAGTGGTGCTTGCACTTTCTTAGGAGTTCTAATCCACTGCACTGGCAAACGGCAGCCAATGGCACTGCATGCGAACTGCCACGGGGTAGCAGCTGAACGCGTGCTGAGCAGGATCAGTCCCAGAACTGAAATAACAATGGATATTTTGGAAGTTCAGTTCATTGCACTAATAAACCTTTGTATTAGATTTACTTAGACTAATAAACAGTGGAGTTTCATAACAAAGCACTACGGCTTACTTTATAACACCTCATAATTTCCTCTGGAAACGGGGATTGCCACAACTAGTAGCAATAAGATATTAATATATCAAATTCTGAAGAAATTCTGATGACTGAACTACTGCAAAACAATATGCCAAATACGAGTTAATTAATTTTTAATACTACTTGTAGAATTTCCAAAAAGTAACTAGTTATTCAGTAATCTAAACTAAGTTATTTTTCTTTAGCGTATTTTCATTCCACGTTTATCATTTCCATTCTTCAACAGTCTCCTTGTACTATATACTAAAGCCTCACCTACCCTGAAGCAAGAGGACAAAACATGCTGTCTTTAAAATTATACCAAGACAGCTGAGAAAACAACAGAAACAGAATATAGTTACTAAACAGAACTGGGAAAAATAAACACACACAAACAAAAACAAACCCCAAACCCTCCAACATCTACTGAATCTAATAAAGAGATGGACAGCTGAAAATAAGGTCAGGAAAGGCTGTAACTACTATCAGGGAGTAGGGGTTCCGTTATTCTATACTTCCTCTTACCCATTAAATGCACTTGGATGACATCAGAGCAAACAGGCAAAAAAGAACCAGTATTCACAATATGCTAAAATGGTTGCCCTCCAGGTTTAATTACCAACAGAAATGCAATGAAAATATTCCAGTCTTGCAAAGGCAATGCAAGAGGAAAATCTCTGTGAGGGGCATTACATGATGGGCATTTGACACCCAGCGTACCAGCAGAGCTTAGAGCAGGCTGCTCTGACGGGCTGGGTGCAGAACTGCAACCAATATACTAGAGATCCTTCTTACAGGGCAGGGGCATCAGAAATCAGGCACATCTAGCCCAATTCTTCACTGACAGGTACAAGGCGATGCTGTGGCCCTGTATGTAGAACAGGTAAAAGCCTAGATTTGAATGCTTAGAAAGTTCTCCATTCACGGGCCATGGAGAACAAATTACTTCAGTGGAGTAAAATCTCCCATAGCAGGTACTTGGAAAGGACTTTCACCAGCATCTGTTGGATCTTGGAAAAGAGATCATGAGCAGCTACTTGGGTTTCTCATGTTCCTCACCAACAAGAAAAAACTTGCCATAAGACAATAGTCCCACAGAGCATTCAGAGGAGGGGTGTCACTGAACAATACCTTCAGGAAACGCTAATAAAGTTTTGAAGAAGGAATGTATTGTTTTTAAATACAGAGGGAAACAAGGCAAAGGTGATGAAGAGGCTGAATAAAACACTCCTTTCCCACTATACAGTCCAATGCCTGAAGGGTACTCCTTTGTCTCTCTGATAATTCACAGAGGTGCCAGAATGGCAAGTGAATGAATACTCCTTATTAATTTTTCCAATATAGAAGAAAGGAATTTTCTAAGAAAGTGAGCTAACGGGGAAAGCTTAAGACTCTGCATGCCTCTGAAAAGCATTTACACTTTCTCAGAATCTCTACAGAGTCAGTATATATTATACTATAGTAATAGTATCTGTTAATAATTTTCAAACACATACAGAATCTCTTAATCAAGTTAGACAACAAGGTTTCCTAGACAATGGTATGAAGCAGGCATGTCACACTGTCGTATTTGCTTATTTTCAAGTGAGACAACCAGAGTGCTGGCTGGTCGCTCTGCAGTCTCTAATGTATCTGTCTATGGTACAAGGTAAAATAAAGTGGCTTCTACATAAGATAATGAAATCCAGGAAAACAACATGTTTTTTGCAACACAAAATCCACACAGTATTATAGCACAGCACTGGAAGAGAGGGTCTTTGACAACTCTTTTACCTACCGTCAGATTTCATAAAGTAAAGGAAGGCCATTTCCCAGTCTCCTCCACCAGGGAAAAAAAAAAGGCAACTACTCTTCTTAGAAGATAAGTACAGAGGATTTGTATGTCATCCCCTATCCATATAGGATGGAAGCATGTATACAGACATGAGACATAGAAGAGCATCTATGTATCTACAAAATTGGGAAATTGGGTGTGAACATACATATAGGATAGAAGTACCCATTTTTTAAGCCCATGGTGACATTTTTGAGAGCTTGGCTTTTCTGGGTTTTTTTCTGGTTTACAGGTAGCAGGATCACATGGATGGCCTGAGTGCCACCAGTGAGAACTTTTCATGTCCTGGGAAGCAGTAGAACAACCTGCAGGTAGATGACAAAGTCCCAAGAGCAGGCCCACAGGTCCTGTTTGAGAAGAAATGCTGCTTGATAACCAGGAGGGTATAGGCACAAAGTTACAAAAACAAAGAGAAGAAGCTGCAGAAACTGCTCAAATATGGGTAGAGAGAAAACACACATGCCACCGACCACCAAGGACAGAGAAGAAGAAAAAGAAGAGGAAAAAAAAAAAGAAAAAATACTTTTCCTCTGTTTCAGAAACTTCCTAGTTCAACAAGTGACTGAAATCACTGTTTACTAGAAAAAACATTATCACAAGAGATGACAGTAAATTCCAAAATATTTGTTTGAGATGAAATCTTTATATCTAGCACATGGAAAGACTAGCTCAAACAATCACATGCAGCTAGAAGGAGCTCGAGAGAAGGTGTCCAAAGGGTACAAGACCAAATATTTACAAATACTGTAACTAAAGGCACTGTATTTTTCACCTAAAAGAAGTGTGAGAATGATCACTATACAAACATTATGTGTCATTCTGCATAGATACAAATGTATCTATGTGGATCATGTTAATAGCTGGACATGAAATAGCTGTGAAAGTTCAGAAATTGTACTGAGCCCAAGGAACTATTCCTTGCTTCTCAAAATACTAAGCAGAGCACAGCCCCTTGCAAACTTTTGATCAGAGCTGGATCATCTTCTGAGAGCTTAAAGAGGAGGCAGAAAGAAATGATGACCATGGAGAAGTGGCAAAACCGTAACTTCACACTTTTGGAGTCTCCCAACACATTTTAAAGAAATGAACAACTGAAAGATGAAACACTATCTTCTGGTATGCCAGAACCACAATATCCAGGGCGGATGTACTGAGAGAAAGACCCTAACAACCACTGAAGACCCAAACCAGTTCCATTTCTTTATAATACCCCTACTAATAGGAAATTAAGTCTCCTGCATTACTGGCACTTGCTTAACAAATTAAGAGAACAGCTCTCAAACTCTGGTGAGAGAAAAAGTGATTATGGGCAGATACAGATTTAGAGTACCACAAGAAGGTACAGAGAAGATTCAAAAGCCTCTCTTTCAGCCTTTTAGCCAGCTGTGAAATGAAGTTCTATCCACTAATTTTCTTCTTTTCTCATCGTCATTTTTTTTTCCTGGACAGGAGGCTGGGAGGAAAGAACAGATAATTAGAAAAACAAGCATGAGGTGGGGACTCCATATTCGCAGAACAAAAAAGAGAAGAAAGGTGGAAGTGGAGTGCATGGACTAACACCTTGATTGAAAGTTCTTTTGTTTCTTTACATGAGGTAGCCAGACAGCTTGTAGTGAAGCAATTCTTCAGCAGACCAGGAAAAGAGAGAGTTCCTCAATAATGCCTATGTCAACAGTGCTGCCTACGTACCATGTTAAATGTCCCCTATTGTTAAAAAGGCCTACTTAAATATATACGGCCCTGCTAATTTTTATCAGCTGTGTATCTATGCCCTTTACTAACTTCACTTGCCTCTTCCTCACTGCTGTTGTCCTCTTTTTCTTTTTCATCCTCTTCCTCTTCTTCAGCTTCACTGCTGGAGCTGTCTTCTTTCAATTCTGTTTTCCAGTTACTAGGAACAGTTCTGTTTTTACGGAATTCAAGTGCTTGGTCAAAAGCTGTAAAAGAACCAGCCTTTGTTAGCACTGCAGGAAGTACCAGTTTTCACAAATGTTTCAATTTAAAAAACAGTAATCGGGGGTGATGGGGAAGAGGAGAAGAAGGAAAGACTGCTAATTAACAATTCCACCCCAAATTCAAAGAACCTCAACAACCACTCCGTGTTGACCATCCTTATTTGTCTTATCCAGTCAAACTGGCCTAGTGTTCTCTGCACAGCAAGCCACTCAGAGCTATTACAAGTATTTTTACCATGTTAGTGTCTACAGACACAAACAAGGATCTTCTGCATATGGCATATATCAAAATTTAATTGAGAAAACCCCTATCCAACAGGTTTACACTACAGTTTATATATGTACCAGAAAGGGAGGGGAAGGAGAAAGAAACAATCACAAGCTAATTCTAAGATTTTCATCACACAAACTTAAACTTTCAAATGCACCCACAATTCCAGATTTTCAAAGTTCATAAAGGCAACTTGCTTACAACTATCAGGGACAGTATTGTGAGAATAATTCTATAAAGTTCTGAAGCAAAAGGAAAAATATTGAAATAACATATGGAACCAACGTGTGCATCCTTTGTTTGCCACGCCTACACTTAAAAGTCAGTGCAGAGCAGGTGGGGTGCTGCTTTTGGGGGATTTAATTAGTTAGGTTTTATTTGTTAAAAAAAAAAAGTCCCTCTAACTTTTCATAAATGTATTCAATACATTATTCTGTAAGAAAAGATCCTATATTTTAGCATCTTTAAGACATGAATCCATCTGCCACAGATTTAGTCTAACTCATGTAACTAAGCAAATACATACAAGCATTTCTCACAGAAAGTTATTTTTACCTTGTTTCAACAAAGCGTCAGGCTTTGGTGAAGTTTCACTGATTTCCCGGACATCTTTTCTTGGCACAGAAACACTAGATAATTTAGAAAGTGTTAAAAAAAATAAAAATATTTTAAAGGTAAACTATCAATATAGTACAAAGCTACCACTAAGATTATAATACACTTACTAAACATACATAAGAAGAAT
This sequence comes from Oreocharis arfaki, assembly GCA_013398015.1. Classification (NCBI taxonomy): domain Eukaryota; kingdom Metazoa; phylum Chordata; class Aves; order Passeriformes; family Paramythiidae; genus Oreocharis; species Oreocharis arfaki. The sequence goes on from VZRR01008421.1 coordinate 239,483, forward strand.
ATGAAATGTATCTTGACAATTCTATAGTGGTAGTCTGGTACAGTATTAGTCAGTGGATTAAAACCAAAACTTTTACATTAAATTGGTTAGACTATATGCATTCACTGCATCCTAAAGAAAGCATGCTACTTCCACAAACAGGTAGTTTCTGGAACCTCCCATACATGTAATACTTTAAACCCTCAGATTAATTTAACATTACTTTAGAACCCTACCTCACTTAAAACATAAATGAGTATTAGTTTAAATTGTCAATATGAAATTAAAGGCTTCCAAATTGAAAGAACAAAGCACTTTCTGATTTCTACTCTGTCCATAATCAAGGAAGCAAATCTGAACCGCAGGTCTGGAGGACTGGGGGGTGGGTATGTGCTTGTGTGCACACATCTTATGTGTGCATAAGTGCATCTTCAGTGATGTGCACTGATGCCTGAAAGACTATCAAATGGTAAAGCAATAGCCTAGACTTAGTAAGTAATTAAATCACAACAAAACTGCTGAATATTTCCAAATCCTTTCTGCAAAACATTCTGTTAAACTGAACCAAACACAATATGTATCCGCAACTTTTAAAATAAAAACTAAAACCTAGGAAAATAATTCTATTGTTGTGAGTTGAAGAACACAAAGTTCTTAATTTTGTTGCAAATACCAGACAGTCTGGTTTACTATGTTTCTCTATCCTTTCTCCTACTTTGAGTAGCACTACAGCTCTTTGCAAGGAGCACAATAAGATGCAGTTGCAGTCTAGACTGAGATAAACATATGCCTTACTACCTTCAAACAATAAAGAGGATTTCTGTGTGTGCACGTGGTGAACGTGCGGGCATGCACACACACTGACCCTTCTGTAGCTGGATAAGCTTACAGCCACAGCCCTGAAAAGCAGTGCTCTATTCCAACCACAGCAGGAAAGAGTTTCAGGCCATTCTCGAAGTCACGTAATATTGCTGTGTTTGCCACAATTTTAACAATGAAATTAGAACTAAGAGAGATTTATGCATCCCATTATTAATAATGACAAAGTTCAAGACTAATTTCATCACAATGTAGGCTGTTAACCGTTTTTTAAACATTAGAAAAATCTTGTCAGGAACTTACTGAGCTTACTGATGTTATTAATACTTAACCCAACACATCTCATACTACATTTCACTTGATTGGTACAAATTCTGTTCAGTTATCAACCTCTACATTCCTACTCACAATTTGCCATCCTTGAATGAGCGAACAAGAATATTGTCTTTTTTCACCGCAATATCATCACTACAATCTGGACAAACCACCTGCAAAGATATTACAATTGCAAAGTTTAGAGAGAAAAAGCTAAAACAAGAGAGTAATAGTAAATACCAGTGCTTCTCTAAAAGCTTTTGCACTCATTTCCCGTTGGCAGCCCTGAGATGAGAGCGAGTGCGAGCCCTCAAAACACAGGAGTGATGACCTCCTGAAATTACTGAATGCTTGAGGTCACGCTCACTCCTAGAGGAGCTGCCAGAATCCTGAATTGCTGCCAGAAACATAAGTAGGAATAGCATTCTGGCAAAAGGTAAGTATCTGTCATGCCTCCACAGCTTATTCTACTCCTCATCCTAAAAGGACGGAAATTCCACCAAGTGCTGCCACCTGAGTTAAGAGACTACTTCTGAAAACTCATGGTAATGGCAAGGATGTAATCATACACAGTGTCAAAACCAAAAGCTAACAGGATTAATGAAATGCAATTTTATAAGGGAAGACTTACAAGCAATCTGCCTAGGAGAGAAGAGCAAATACAAGTATTAGCATAGGTTCTATAACTCAAGAAGTGCACTAATCAAGTCTAGCACTGAGACAACATATGAATTATGTGTTGCAATTTTAAAAGCTATTTAAGTTTTGTTAAACCAGTATACAAGTCAATAGTCAAAAAGCTTCAAGAATTCAGTAAAAAAATTACATATTTATTAATTGCCAGAAATATAAAACAGAAAAGCAACCCCTCTCCATCACGGATCTCTTGTTGCATAATGTGTATAGTTCCCTGAAAGTCAGGAAAATTCTGGCTGCTGTAAAACCTCAACGGGCAGCAAATGACTGTAGCCCTAAGTTAGCCCAGGTAAACACCTCTTCTCTCTCATACCAACTGCTGCCTTCAAGTCCTAATTTTCCATCAAATACAAAGATACCATGTGGCAAAAGTTAGGTTTTTTCCTCCTTACACAGGTCACCAGCCATGCAGCATTTTAGGAGCTAAAGTAAAAGCTCCAAGTGATTTGGAAATAGAGTTATGTATCACAAAGCATAGGCTAAATATGTTTCTCAAGAGAAATAAAATTTAACGGACCAAGTTTCGAAATTCAATGCATTCTACAGTCTACAATGAAACTACTTTAGAAAACTACAACTAACTGAAATTCAGCTTGAGATATAGTTCGCAATGTCAAGGCAAAACACAACGATTTTCATCCTCTATTTTAAACTGACAAGTGCAAAGTCCTAGCTCTTTAAAGATGGAGAAAGGCCCTTCAGGCTTCAGCTGCTGGTTTTCTAGAAGCATCAAGATCTTAGTAGTCAAAAATCCATTCAGAGGCTGGAAAACAGCTTACCACAACCTCATCTAGTGCCTTTACATCAAGCAGCGTCACCTCAATTTTGCCTGAACCAAGTTCTCTCAATTTCCTTGCAAAACGAACTCCACTGGAGTCATAGGAGGATGAAAGAGACGATCCTGTGTAAACTCAATTTTCTGAAAATGCTGCAGGCAGATTTCTTCACTGCACCTTTCAAAAGCCTTTAAGTACACATTAAAACTAAGCAATGCTATAAGGCTTACTAAATCACACTCTTTGACATAAGCAGCAACTGTCAGACCCTTTTACAATTCCAATTAGTCACTGTACTCATCCCCTCCCTACAGAACTAATAAAAACAAGTGAACAAACAAACAAAAGCCCCACCAACCCAAACATGTATGCCAGATTAAAACAATGTAGTCAATCACTGAGTCCACAGAATAATTTTTACCAAATTTAGACCTCTAAAGTTTTAATCTTAATCTAAAATCTAAATTTTAGATTCGTAAGTGATAATTTATCTGGTTATAGGCCTGATAACTAAAGTACTCAGTTTCCACTACTAATCTTAATTGATACTTGCTGTGAAGGTTTAGACTAATCCCTGAACTCTTTTTCACATAATAAACTTGCATAATGTCCTCTGTGCTTATACACAAATTATCTGTACACAGTATCATTAATTAGAAATAATGCTGAGATACACATTCTTCAGCACATTAAACCTGAATTTTCATTTCATTATTCACGTAATTACAATTAGCATAATACAAAGTTAATGCAAAATTTATCAGTAATAAGATAAGATTACTTTGTTGATACAGTAGAGGTAACCTGCTTACAAGGTAAAAAATCCAAGAGGCATGGTTACTGGGGAGGGAATTATAACAAAGAAAACCAAACCAAACAAGGCAGCTATTTGGGGCATAAATCCATTTTTTGGCACAGCTTTTCTGGTTAAATGCAGTATGATGTTTATTTGCAAAGCTATAAACCTGATTATTAAAGTAAAAGTTAATCTAGGATAAGCTATTTCAGAGTTAACAAGCTTCACCCTCAAACTTTATCCCCCTGCTTTTCATTTGTTGCAGGAAGCTTTCCATGAAGAACAAGTTATTCCAGTCTTCAAAAGCAAGCCGAAGAAATAATTGTGTATCCTTAGTACATCTTCGGAGAAGCAACAATTCAGCTACTCTTTAAAGTCTGACCCACAGCTATCCTGAGCAGCACTACCCCTCTCAGAGAGTATGTCGTGGAAACTGGTGTGTGTCATGGGCATGACCAGAAAGGCAAACCCAACAGTGGGACATAAAATCTCCTAAGCCAGTTTCACTGACCACTTCTCCAAGTGAACTGTGAGGCAGGTGATATTGCATCATAATGATGACAGCTTTCAGCAAAGAAACATCTCAATTTTTCGTTTATCACTGAAAACTTCTCTTAAAGCTATCTGCTGTAAACATGGTATCTCCTTGCTGTACATTCTGCCCTCTCCCTTGTAAAAAAGACTTCAGTGACTTCTCTTCCACAAACTTCCCCAAAAGAATTCCTGCTGGAAAGCTGCTGGACTACATTACAAGACACAGCAGGTGAGAAGTAGAAAGCTGTAATTGAGAGCTATTGCACACACTAAGAAGAGTTAAACGTATCTTTTCATGGTATCTTTTCAAAAGCAGAGCACAAGCCTCCCTGAAATTAGATAAACGTGTTAAGCGTTCATTGCCAGGGAAGAATTAATCAATATTTACAATTAAAAATTAAATTTAAAAGTATGGTACTAGAAGGTACCATGGAGAGAAATATATTAATTTCCAAATACATAAATCAGTGAGTCTACATGCAATCACTAGACTAGATGTGATATTTTTTTGGAAGTTTATCTCTTAAAAAGTGTCTTTAAGACAGAATAAAGGAAGAGAAAAAATACTGGTACTGAAAGGCTACAATGTAATTTTAAAGTAAATTTATTGTCAATTTTCCACTACGTACTGTAGTGATCAAGGAAAAAACATTTGATTTTATTATCAAATGTGTTTATATTGAATGTTAAAAAATCATGTCTATGTAATCACTAAACTTTCCCTCTCTTTGTACTTTATATTTCCCTCTTAGATAAAACTCAGTAATTTGGAAAACTGACATGCAATAGCCTACAAAAAAAGCCCTGAAATTTTAGTCCAACACTTTAGTACCGAACACACTGCTGAGGTAGAATTAGGTCAACAAGCTCTGGCTGTTTGGAAAAACTAAGGCCATGATAGCAATCCCTTTTTTTAAACAAACATACCTAGATATACTTCCTTTGACTATTATGGGACTGTCCAATTTGAAAAAAACATACTAAGTTCTAGAAAAAAATGCCACAATGAAAAAAAAAACCCACACCTTTCTTTGGTGTCTAGAAAATGATAAAAGCTGTGCTAAATTACAATAAAGATGAAACTCTTACCAAGGCTGGAAACCACAGAGCTTTCTTCTTATCCACACTGAAGCAGTCCACGCACACAACTTTTCCTAACAACTCATCACTTTGTTTCCTATCATCTTCATCTTCATCGCTGGAAGAGGATGAAGATTCTTCTTCAGGACTAAACAACAGAAAGAGACTTAAAACTCAACTATACAAAACTTGCATATTATAATTACAGGAGATCCAAAGCTAATGGTCAAAGAGGCATAAATAACAGTGACTTGAATTGCCTGTTAGGTGTTTTGGCATAAAAATGAATAAAGTATTTTTAACTATATTATAGTAACAATTCAAACATTACAAACTCAGAAATGCACATTTACTAGTAATACATGCAAAACCCAAACAAAACACCACCAGGCATCCATATGGAGGAAGAGAAATGCACTGTCAGGGTGCATTCAAAGTGAAACCATTCTGCCCTACAGAAACACTGTTCAAAAACACTGTTGCAGTTGTCATTTTTGACCAATGTTAAGCTAAACTGTTTTGGTTTTCCCTCTTAATCTCTCTATGCTTTTACTTTAACAACCACACAAAATGGAAAGCTTTTTCGAGAAAGGATGAATCTCTGAAGAAGAAACATCAGATACAAAGATGAATAGAAAAGAGAAAGTCTGTTTAAACTATATAAAGTCTATTTAAAGAACTTAAACAGCTCTTTAAAGACGTGCAGTGAAGCACTTCTATGGCTGTTTCAATTTCACACTGAATGAAGCACTGGACCGTAAGTGGATGGGCCAAGGTGTAAATACATTTTCATTTTAAAAGGTTCTGGCTCATTGTTTTGACAGTTCAAGTACAAAGTTGCACCTGGTTTTAACCATATGAGGAGTCTAAATGTACAACACTACTCCAACTACAATTACTTGCAACTGATTAACAAAAAAAAAGAAAACTCATCACATCTGCTGCTCTCTATGTATCTTTTTTTAATAGTCACTTCAAAGGTTAATTCTCAGAAAATACACAGCATCTTCAATGAGCACAACCACCATTACTTTAAAAGCTATCTTCCATTTGTCACATAACTGCTTTTGAGTACAAAATTCAGTATTAACAAAAAACTCTGTTACCATTTGTGTAACAGAAAGCAACTGATATACAGTCTAAGGATAATTTTTTCTTCCCCACCTTAATTTTAGGTTATTTCCAGTGATGATAATTGTTTTGGTTTAGCATTGTTTTGGTTTATTTTTTTCCTTCAACATTCTTTTTTTTTTAAAGTAGTGGTTTCTTTTAAAATATATGAAAGTCTTTCAGGCTGCTTTCTGAGGCTCAAGAATCTCTTGCAGGAAGAGAAAAAAGTCAAAGACTAAAGAGAAAGCCAGAACTACTTTGGAGAGACTAGTTCCTAACTCAAATTGCACAGATATCGGCATAACTGTCTTTTAACTCCGTTAACTCAGTATTCATCATAAGATAAAGAAAAGTGTGTTGCTTCTGACACAATAATGTCTTGTACAACCCAGGCAGAGATATCAAGGATGATACAATCACATTCTCTATGGTAATGCCAGCTGTTTTCAGCTTTTTCTTTCACTACCTCAGGAATTAGTAACACAACAATTTTCTGAGTAAATTTATATCACCTCTACATATACAAGGCAACATTTATTTCAAGCTACCAAAAAGTGCAAAAAGGTAACCCAACCATGAAAACCACTACACCTAAAAATTTTAAGCAAACAAGCAAAAAACCCCACATAAACCCTCCCACAAACACACAAAAACCTCACAACCCACCCACAAACAACAAAGAATAAGCACTAGATTACTTAACACCGGTTTATCAAAACCACAGCTACCAAGAATTTTGGCACCTAGGAAATCATAAACTTTGTTTTTATATCAGTAAGCTTTCTTGCAAACTATACTAGAAGCAGTGGGAAGAAACTGTTGCACAGGAAGTTCCACCTGGGTATGAGGAAGAACTTCTTCACTGTGCAGGTGACCAAGCACTGGAACAGACTGCCCAGAGAATCTGTGGAGTCTCCCTCACTGGAGATGTTCAAGAACCATCTGGACACAATCCTGTGCCATGTGCTCTGAGATGACCCCACTTGGGCAGGGAGCTTGGACCAGATGTCCCCCATGGTCCTTTCCAACCTGACACATTCTGTAGTTCTGTTGTACTGTACATCTATTCCTAAAAGCCCTTCAGAGACCCTGTATCGAGAAACCAAAGGTCCATAGGAGGATTCTGGGACCTTCCACAAAGACGTCATATCAGCTGGAATGATTTTAGCTCAAGTCCAGCACACTTACAACACTACAAGGATGTCTGCCAATGTAATTTAACATCACATTTCCATTTGGGATGCCACCTTTTTTTTTTTTTTTTTTTTACTTAATGAAACAAAGAAAAAGCTCTTGCCTATACCTGGTACTATTTTAAATACTGATTACATGAAGACTTGAAAAGCTTGCATGCAACAATACACATGAACCTGATTTTCAAACTGACTGCTAAACAATACTTTTCATCCAGCCTCCTGTTTTTTTAATAAAAGAAGCCTGAACATACAAATAATAAAACTTGACACACACTGAAAGCTTCGGAATTGCATACACACAGTACAGATATCAAAATATTTAACTTACATATGATTGGATCTCCTTCCCCTGTTTGTTTTCTTTCCTATAACAGGAGTCCCAAAGTGTTCAGGATTGGTGAGTGGAAGCTGATCTAATGTCTGTTGTAATGAAAAAATATATACACATATGAATAAGAAAAACCTGGCATAAGTTACTCCAAACCACCTGCCTCATTGAAGTAATTTTTGTCAATAGAGACTTTCTCATTACAAAAGAAATACAGAAGTACATCATACATGTCATGCTTAGACTTTGAAAAAGAAATATAGTTTTGCAGTTTCTTTCAACACTTTTTCTGCACTTCCGAATAATTAACTTTTGTCCAACATACACAGACAATTCTTCCCAGAAGTTCTGCCTTTGGACCATTAAAATACAGAGAAATAAGTATCAGGTATTCTGCTCACCTGGGATATTCCATCTCTACCAGATTAATTTTCTGCCTATCATTAGACTAAATACTGAATCATCTACTTAAAAAGGAACAGAGGTCCCCTTTGAAATGAAATGGCAAGATCACTCAATAGCAGCAAACATGACAACTTAATTGTATTTTTTGTTAGTAATTCATCCTTTGATACGTGAGAGAGATTCTAAAACAATTTTAAAGAGACTGCTATATCGATAATTGGGAGGGTGCTAATTGATGCTTTATCAGCATCAAAACAAAAAGAGGGAGAGAAAGAACTTTCCCTCTTCAGAGAGAATGCTTCAACAGAAGGAATTCACGGACATGCAGAATCTTCTTTCCTTAAGCCTGCTGTTAACTCTTTAAATGATAACCATTCCAGAATCGAAGGCTCCTGGTACACAAGAATTTTTTGTACAGCCACCTATTATTGCTCCTTGAAAGAAGGCAGAAAGCCTTCCAAATTAAATATAGTCCTCTGACTTCAACTTCTCTGTCATGTATGAATTTTTCAACATGTAACACTGAAAAGAATCTCAAAAGTATTCTGTCTCAGAAAGAATTGACTTAGGGACAATAAAACTGGCATTTTGGAATCTAAAAATAAACGTAGGACTACTTCCGAATGTGGTGGACATCCTAAAAGATTCTACACCACACACTTGGGAAGCAATATCAGAACAAGACAACTCTGGGGCACTGGCCTAATTACAAAAGAAATCTGAGATGCAATTCTCCCTGCTGAGTAGCTGTGCAATCACAAGGTAATTATTAGAAATGTACAACATGTTTCATTCAGAGCTGGTGACAGTGAATTGCAAATCACCAACTTCTGGCAAATCATCAAAAGCTTAGATGATAAAAAAGATGATAAAATAAGAAGTAGCAGTCATGTGAATGCATGGTTTCTTTGAATCTGACAAAATAATCCGAATTACTCCCATTCAGCCAAACAAGTCACAAAGCAATATATGTAGACCAAAATTTTCAACCCATGTACTCTATGGTAATACTCCTGAAACCGTATTAAAATAGTATTTATGGAACAGAAGAGATCTAATCCTCAGTTGTGATAATCATTGGTAACAAAGAACTAACGGAAGGAATATCACAACCTTTAAAATAATAGCATTTCTACTGAATCTACATTTAGGCATCTAATTGGGCTCCCACCTCTACGTATGTTTAATCCTGATTTAGAATTCTAGAAGATACCCGAATCTTCACAAGAATGCAGTACGCAAAAAACAGACTCAGCTGATTACAATAATAACAGCATACTTATTTAGAGAAAAAAAAAACAAAAAACATCTTCAGTAGCTGTCCAATAAACAAACATGTTTACATAAATCTGCATGTCCAGATTGTCTAACATAATATGAAGGAATAACCCTCATTCGGAAATTCCAATTATTTGAAACGTGCTACAAATGTTTGCACACTTCAGTGTGCAAGCCACCTCTAAGACAGAGCCAGCCTCAAAATACTGGTAGCTGTTGTCAAATAAACAGGTAACAGCAACTTATTATTGGCCTTTTAAAAGAAAAGCATTTATCTTTCATCAACTATTACAAATTGGATTTGACCATCAAAAATGCAGCAGAGCTTAATTATGAGGAAACATGTACATTAGTTTTTTATGTTATATTGTGATTTTTTTTCCCTGACTAATACTTACAAATAATTTTTTATACAATGTGAAGTAGTTGTGTGATCACAGGTTTTTTTGTGTGATCTACAATCTATGAATTATCAATAATATAAAAATGAAAAAGATTAAATCCTGATTTTGTTTCTTAACTTACACAGTTTGGTGAAATCTAATTGTATTTCTTGATTTTAAAAGAGAGTAAGCTAGACCTTGTGGACCATACTTTACATAACCCCCATTTTTAGTAGCATGGAAACACATAACGTACTAAAAACTGAGGTAATTTTTCTAAATAAGAAGTTGCAATATAAAAACTCTTCAATTACCTCACTTTCAGCGAAATGTCTTTCTCCTTTTAAACACAGGGAAGAGCGCCTCAGAGTCTTCTCATCACCATCATCAAATACTGTCACCAGATAAGAAGCGAGGAAAGAAAACATTTCCTTTTAACACAGGGTATTAAAAAGCAATTCATTTACATGTCAGAAAGAATGGTATATGTATTCCTAGAGTCAATCCCTGGAACAAACCTTTGCCCGAGTAACGCTGCAGATCCCGTACAGCATTTCACAGACTGACCAAATACATAAGTTGCTCTCTCACCATAGCTACTTCACGCTTGCCTATCTTAAAAGGAATCTTGAGTAATCAGTAGTCAAGCAGACAACTCATGGATTGGGACACAAAATAAACTTCAACACACTAGAATTCAAAAACTATTCTTCTAACATTTACAATTTTTAAAGAATTTAATTACACAACCAGAACTTCTATGATATTCAAGCAGAAGTTCTGCTTACCACAGAGAAACATAAATGTATATTTATAGAAAAAAGTTGCAATTTATTGTTGTATGGAAGTTCAATGTCTTTCTCTACTGACTTCATGCAACTACACTACAAAACAACAGTGCTATCAGCCTAAGGAAGATGACAATAGTCAAAGTGCTGACAATCATCAAAACCAGCTGTACATTACAGAACTGTGGAGCTCCCAGTTTCCAGACTTTTTGCTCTCTCTGCTATCACTAGATCAACTGGAAACAAGTTCATAATACAGTCCATTCAGCTACATACATTATCCTTTAGAATCCTGAAATGCACTGCACACATTTAAGGTGGGGTCTTCAGAACCTGATAAACTGGCCATATAAAAAGTAAGCTTTTGTCAAGTCTTCTGCAGGTACTCAGCAGATGAAAATCTGGTGACAAATTTCAACTCTCAGGCTTTGCTTGCACTGTGCAGAAAGGCAAGAATTGATCTCTTCTCCCCTCCTGAGCACTGATAATAATTATATTCTTGCTCCAAACAGAACGGTGATCTTGAAGACTTTTGTGGGCACAGAAATAACCCCAAGATAACCTTAATATATTACATTAAAAAAATAGAAGTTTCAGCAACTTCTTAACATGTCTCTTTGATCTTCATTTAAACATCCTCCTCTGTCCATCAACAAATCAAAATAACAGTGTTAGGAGAATGGCTGTTGACCAGCAATATTAGAGAGATTAATTTTAGCCATTTCCTTCTTTGAGACGGAGGCTGCTGTGCTCTTCAACATTTACTAATTTAAATAAAAATATACAAAAAGCAACAAGGTACATCAAAATTCTTGACTAGTATTTATGTGATATTAAAGAACCTTTTATCTAGCTCTGAGAATTTTTCGATATATAAAATTGAGTACTGTTGATGAAGAAACTTCCCCTTCTAACTACAATTACCCATCTTGTATTACAGACTACAGCAATCGTTGAACACTGTTCAATTGTGATAAAGTACCACTCAGAGACACACATCCATCACTTCAAAATTTGTTGAAAAGTATCAATGGCAAGAACTGCACATAAACCACTTAAGACTTGGAACTGCATCTCAAATGGTCAACACATAATTAAGCCCCCCTCTGGTTAAGTGAAGTCAGCAGATCCCTAATCCAGTTTGTGTTAATTAACATAACAGTCTCCTTACATAAAGAGAGATAAAAAAAAATCTATCCACTTCAAGAGATAAGCTGACTACAGCAGAGGTAAACCTATTCAGAGCTAGGTAGGTAGCCCCATAATGTGTCCTATGTGGTGATCTGCTCGTGGCCTCTTCCCTGCCAGAGGGAATCTTGTTCCGTAACATGAACACTTTCAGAGGAAAAGCTTGACCTCCCTGAAAGACTTACGTGGCCAGCAGAGCATATATGGCTTAATGAGTATGACATTCTGATCTATTGGAACATCCTGAAAACAATCTACTGAGCAGGCATATAGCAGTGTAATGTATTTAAAACCACATATTCTGAAAAAGCAAGAAACCAGCCAAGGGGGCGGGGGGGGAGGGGTGTGAAGATGGGGAAGAAGAGACAACTTAATGCAACTTAAAGCACTTTAAATATAACGACAAAAAAGTGCAGAAGGGGATAAGACTACTTTTGAACATGCATAGTTCTGCATTTTTAGTAAAGCAAATAATCTTGCCATTTTCTTCTCCCCCTCACAGTAAACACAGACTTTAACAGACACTTCTATGAATGACAAAACAGTATCTAGTTACCAGGACTGAAGTACCTTGAGCTCTTTGAGGAATTTTTACAGGGCAGGCAAAACTAAGGACACTTATGCATGTATGTATGTATGTATGTGTGTGTATTTATACATGCATGCCTATTATATTTACAAGTTTTATGCATATATATATATGCACAGTGCTATACCAATTTTAAAATACTATACTAGTTGGATTTTTATAAAAATTTAATTTATTTCTTTGTTGTTGTTTGATAGGAAAGCAATAGCACCAAAAAAACCACATAAGCAAACTGATGTACAATTTCTATTCAGACAACACCTTATGAATACAAGACACACAGGGATGCTCAAACCAACTTTGCCCGTACTTCAGTGTTAAAAAAGGTCTCAAGCAGCCCTCAAAGGGTTATTCCTTTCCAGATACTGCTGCAGTGGCACATCTGGTCTTAAGTAACTTTTAGAAAGGCACTACTTTAGATCGATCTATGCCTTCACAAAGTTTTTGACCAAATCATAGTAATTTTATTCACAAAATCATTTACAGTGCAAATAATTACATGTTTCTCAGCAAGTCCTACGACAACATTAGGTAGCTGCTCGTTAAGATGTGTGCCAATTCTGGAATCTGGTAAATGGCAACTATATCTTACAGCAGGACTTTCACTCAGACCTGCAAAATCACTGTCAGTGAAGGTAATTTCCGTCTCATTCCACTCACTCTCCTGACAAAGATTATTCTAATCACCCATAGCTAGAGTCAATTCTCTATCAAAGCGTGCTACACTGCCAGCAGCTGTGCTGCTTTTACCGACTCTGCAAGGTCAACATGCTTTTGTCTGCTTTTATTTACAAAATACAAGAGTTTAGAGTGAAACCCATACTTCTTCCTATTTCCCAAGTTCAAGATTTTTGACAGACATCTACTTTGACTGCAACTCTGTGCCATCTACCTTCAAAATTTAATCTGCATGGATTCCTATCCTAATCTTCTTGCTGAACTGCTGACATCACACTTTCTCAGAAATATAAACACAGACATACACCACAGTTCTAACATCAGCTGTACAATTTGCCTCTTAAAAGCTCTCATATCTGATCCACTTCTGCATTAATTACCAAAACACTATCTAGAATGTTAATTCTTGTCTTTGTACATTATGTTCCACCCCATCTTAACCCAGTCTCTCCTTTACTAATAGATTCCACTTCTCCAACAGGAAAATAGACGTATTTTCTTCAAAACTTATCTGTAAGGTCTTATCTAAATTTAGAGCTCTATTCCCTTCTGAAAGGACTATGATTAGGGAAAATAAAGTTTCTCCCTAGTTGTTCAACATCACTTCATTAATAACAACTCGTATCTCAAAAGAACTAAGTCTTGCTAAAGTTCTTTCAAGGCCTCATCTTCATCTTCCCACATCTACCCAGGAGAGGGTTATGTAATTTCTCAAGAATCAATACATTTCCTGTATACAAATTTTTAAAAAACCCCACCCTATATTTGCTATAGAGCATGTGGATATATTATTTAATATCTGAAATATCACATTATAACAAGCTATGTGTATTTTAACAGCAGCTGTTTTAAGGGCTAAGCCTGGGAGTAGGGAAAAGTAGGTGTTGCAGCTTGTGTTTTAAAAGCACTTCCTTGTTTTATTTTAAGGACATGTGACAGCATACTTTGCTTCAGAATATTCAACAGTATAATAAATACCTAAGGAGCAGTCACCAGTTATAGAGAAATTCACTAGGTCTTTATTTGTGTCCCAACTCCACACTGTAAGGCAGACAGTTTCTTACAAAAACCCAAAATAAGGAGTTTATCTTTAAGAGTTTTTCACAAAAACTCTGAATACCTAAGCATCTCTCTCCAAAAGATCTCTCTTACCATGCTTAGGACATGTCCAGGTCACAGGCTTATTTTTAAGTCAAGAGATTCATTTAAATTCATAAATATTTTTCTTACCTACAGTATACCAACTTGCATCTGTTAATTTGTTGATAACTGCTTCCTGGTATGTTCCATCTGGATTCTTCACTTCCACAACGGTTCCTACCTAAAATACAGAACTCACTTAGCACTGGAGAGTTTCTAAAACAGGCGATGAAATCAACACTTTTGTATTAGGAAACAGAGATAATTTCTAACCCATTCCATGTTAAATATAACATGTTTTTCCAGTTTCACTTGAATATACTTGTATCCCTCAAACTTCTTTTTTCATTCCTCTAAAATAAGCCAACTAACTGAGCTGATTATTTCCTGCCAGCAGGTGGGGAACAAGAACCAATTTGAGTGATGTCATTCTCTTGTATAAGAGCTTTCCCATCAAATCCTCCAGCCGAGTTCTCCAAAGGAACAGTGACTAAAAATCAGCACCAGCCATACTTCTTAGCTTTAAGGCAAAAAGAACAAAGAGGCTTGCACCAGCCTATGCTGCATCCCCTTTAGCTACAAAGAAAAAAGCTAACATGAAGAGTATACCATCTAACTTTGCAGCATTACCTTTTATGCTTTGTGATCATATCTGGCCTGTGTAATAAGTTGAACCTTCTACTCTCACCCCATACCTTACATGCACATTTATGTCAAATACTAAAAAAAAAAACCCAAAAAAACAAAAAAAAAACCACCAAAAAACCACCAACCAAGATTTTCAAAGCATTAGCAATATATAAACCAGATTTATTACCTTTAAGGGACCCTTTATGTGGTCATCTTGCACTTCTACTGTTGAAGAATCATGCCTAAAGGTTACCTAAAAAATATAATTCAACTGACAATCACTTGATACAATTGAGCAGCATAAGCACATGCAAACGTCAATAGCCCTTCTCTTACTCTCATTTTTCAATTAGCCACCACAGCCATTCCACTTGCTGAAAGCTGTTTTATTCATTATTTTAGAAACATGAAGGGCCAGTTTCTTAGTTATCAAAACTTCTAAAATATTTATCTTTCACAATAGAATCATTATCTCCAAAGGAAATGACAGACAAGAGTACAACAAAATTGTCTACTGGCTCAAAATGATCTCTGCAGTTCTCTTAAATGATTTGAACTTCTCTAGCACCACAGCAAAAAAGGAGAAAGCTTGAAGACTTCTAAGTACAACTTTAAAGAAACACTTATATTTCAACGCTTTGAAATCAAACAGTTTTAGCACCTTTATCTTAGGTGATAAAAGTGCATTTTTCATGGTTGAAAGACTCACACAAGTACAGGACACTGCTGCTGACTAAACAAAACTAACAA
Source organism: Oreocharis arfaki (assembly GCA_013398015.1). Taxonomy (NCBI): domain Eukaryota; kingdom Metazoa; phylum Chordata; class Aves; order Passeriformes; family Paramythiidae; genus Oreocharis; species Oreocharis arfaki. The sequence goes on from VZRR01008421.1 coordinate 254,941, forward strand.
CTCAAAACAGGCTTTCAGTTAATGTCAGTCTAGCCCACACACAGAGTTAATTGGAACGAAATGTAAAAACAGTTAATTTCAATCTTTCAAAACTGGAGTAAGTAAATCCTGTAAATATTTCCAAGGTATTTCCCTCTGTTATTCCCATAAAGATACAAAGGCTGTTGTCTTTAATCTACACACTCTGTCCTCAGAAAAAAAACAGGTCTGGAAATTCAAATGTATGATTAAGTTATCTGTACCAGGTGCTATGGACATTCACCTTTCATTTCATTCACAATTAACCTGGTTACACTGAAAGACGTACGATCCTCCTATCAATTACATCTGAAGTTTTATTTCCACTCTGGTTTTAAAATTATAGGAAACTGAGAAAATCCTGGCATTGCATTTTACATACCTACGTACATTTATTAACACACACAATTGATGTTCTGATGTTCACCAGAACGCACTCTCTTTGTGCAAGTACATGATGTTTTATTGAGTATTTGAAATGAGTAAGAATGTAACATGAGATCCAGCTGTGTAACAGTAACTTCCAACCACCGCAATCCTACATCAAATCTCAGGACGTGTTTCACAAGTGTACCCAAGATCACGTTCTCGCTGTTGTTGAGAGCTTCTCTGTAGCACACAGCAACAGCAAAATTTCCTTCAGAACCACAGGATTTTAAGTTTTGCCAAGAACAGCACCTACAACCAGGACTAAGGACAATCTATCTTGACTGTCTGATTAGAAAAAAAATTGTACTAAAATGCTACGCTGCCTTCCAGGTGCTACTTCAACGAAATAGTCATCTTGTCTACCTTCTGTCACAACCACAGCAACACATACAGTTGTGAGAGTAAGTTCTTTTTAGCGCTGCACCTACCGATGGCAAATACTTTCTGTCTACCACACAGACAAAATCATACTGTGTAACCAAAAGGCAGACAAAGGATTCAAGCTAGGAATTAGCTTAGCAAAGACTACTCTTCTGAACTTCATCCTGACAGATGCAGGTATTTTTTTCTCTCTTTGAGGTTATTTATCTAGAAAGTCAAAGTTCAGTTAAGATGCAAAATAATCTGAAACCTAGGGTCATTAGCGGCTCATATGAAATACCCAGTATATCAATTCTGATTTAGAGACATCGTTTTGCTTTTTTTTTCTGTAGTTATCTTAAATGTATTTTACAGCAAAAAGGAACTCTATCCAGAACCATGAGTCAGCCACAATGTACTCTGATGAAAGGTAAACAAAGCAAATTGCTATTGTGTATTCCAGAATGTTTTTTTTCTTTTTAAACACATCTTTGAGCTTTGACTCTTTGTGGGGCGGGAGAGTTTTGATACCATCAGTTTTTGCTTCTTGAGATATTCATATGTGCTCAAAAAATACTGGCTATTAACAGAAATATTCAATCTCCAAACTCAGTGTGACACTGCTGGCCTTTCTGGAAGCTGAGAAAAGTGATGTCAGTATTTACTAGTTGTGGGTTTTAATTCCCACGGTATTTAGCAGTGTGGAACCTTTCTGTCTCAGGCAAAAGATTAAGACATTCAGCACACCATCAACTTGGTTAAGTCTCAGCTGGAATTTCTCTTTTCTTCACCATCCTGAAAAGACAGTCATTTAAAGTCCTGTTACAGCAGAATCTTTACTTATTTCTGTTTAATAAAGACCTACACAGAAAACAGTTTCTTCTGAAACTTCTGTGCAGGGTGCCCAAATGCAAGTAGTGGTGGATGATGCTGCTAATTTTTTTAGGAGATGCTGGCAAAATAAACTGGCTTAAATAACTCTCTTAAAAAAGCTGTAACAGATCTGATAAAGCAGACTAACACTTGTAACACCCAAAGTCTTGCCCTTGAGTCAAATTTGTACTGCCTTTAACACTTCTGAAAAGCCCAGGCAAATCTCAAGTTTTAATGCTTTCCATGACCATACGTGCAATGCTGTTACATGTTACTGTAGAATTCCATACCATGTATAGAATTTGCCAAAAACCAGCTGAACTGTGAAATACAGTACCTACTGATACTGCAATTATAAGTACATAGCACCTCCATTGAACTAAATGAACTTATTAAATTATGCTGGTGATGGGAAAGTAATCATGAAGGTATCTCCTCAAAAATATTCTAGGAAGCAGAAGTCAACAGAAGAAGAAAGCAGGTAAAAGGAGACACAGTTAAATGTATTTTACTTGTCTGAAGATTATAATACTCCATATTGAAAGAATTTTGTTGCCATCCTACTTTCTCAGCAGAACATCTAGTTATAAAACTTAAATTAATACTTTACACTAAAACTGACAGTATGAAGTTAATTTACTTTCCTTCTTCTCTAGTAGTTCAAGAAGACTAACACATAAAATATATAGTGGGGCCAAAAGAAACCCATTCAGCAAGCGAAAAAAGTAATGCAGCAGATAAAGGACCAAAATTCCAGACAAAGCACACCTGACAATGAGAATCTTTGTTAGAGCCAATACTGGGGAAAGTATGCATGTGCCAGAAAGAGGTAAACAGATTTTCAGAGAAAATCAGAGTTACGGTTAAGTTTGTTAAATCACTGTTAAGTTTAAGGAATACACATTCCTGGTGGAGAAAAAACAATGTAAACAGATAGTGTTACAGCACTCACACACAAAAATCTCAACCACAAACACATTACTCCACAAAGCAACAACAGAACTGGGGCTGAACTGCCCAAAGCGATACAGTAACAGCGAACACACACGCGCACACACACCTACCCACACACCCACCCCTGAATCCAGACGGCTTTGTACAAAATCACCCTAAAACAATTTACAGAAAAATTCCATTTCATGTCAAGATCTTTCTGCAAACCCTGCAGTGACCAAACTTCAAGTTATAAACTCGTAAGAAAATATCTAGCACTGAATAAGAAATAGCAAGTGGCCATCTAAGGAGGTGGACTGAAAAGTCCCCTGAAGAGCTGAAATGAGTTAAGATTTCACTGACCTAGGCACAACACAATTTCTTTACTCAAACACTGATGCTTAACAGCTTAAACAGCAATAGTTAATCATTTAAACCCAATGGTATTGTAAAGCACAGACCAGCTGATACTATTAAGAGTTTCAACTAATGAAATGAGAAGACCACTAATTTGCTCTTCCATCAGATTTAAAACTAAAATCTTCTTGTTGTACTTAACATTATTATCAAGTAAGTGACAATAGTCCTTCCCACCAGGGTTTACGGAGTGTGTCTGCTCTCTCCTTCAGACACACTGTAGGCAAAAATCAGCCACAGCATGAGGGCAGAATCAAATAATGCACAATAGTTTATAGCGTGCAAAAGTCTTCAATGACAGGTTATCACCACCCACATTTCACACGTTTTTTGCTTAAATTTACAGTAGATATAAGAAAAATATTCTGCCACTATAACTCTTGCAGAGCAACAATCTAATTCGTATTTTCTAGGTGGTTTTGATCCTTGCTCTGTAATATTTCTGTATGAGGTTAAGAGGCAAAGTAGAAAAATAGTACCTCCTCCCAAATCAGAAGTGTTTAGGACAACATTATCCCAAGAGAAATATATGGCCATTTTGCAGTGTATTGTTCTCTTTATTTCTAGAAACGATACTTTAAATTTTCAAGGAATGTTAAAATGTATCTCTTGCAATCCCTTTCAGAATTTTTATTTGTACTGCATGTGGCTTATATTGATTCAGTCATAACTCAGTTATCATAGAGCTTAGGTGAGATCCCCTGCTTGCTATTCTGTAGGACTCAATATGCCAAGTGTTTTTGGAAGGTAGAAGGGTTTCAGCTTATTCCTGAAGCATTATCTAGCTGCCACTGCTAAATAGCAGCAACCTGTGCTCCTCAAGTAAAAGAAACCATACTAAGCCTACTTCGAGTAGTCTTAGCTATTTTCGGGTAATATTCTCCCATACATAAGCCTACATTTGTCACATTTTAACCAATTACTTTAAGGTCAGCCTATGGCATTGAAGGTCAAAAACACGCAGATGACAAAGCAGTGACAGAAACAGAACATATTTTTTTGTGTGGGAGTGGGGGAATCCCTCCCATCCCAACAATAATAAGCTTACTGTTATTTCAAAGCCTGTACTGCCAGCCTCCAAGGACAGGACAGCCTCTTAGCTGTCCTCAGACTAAGAAGTTGTTTCACATTGTGCCATTTTGAACATTAATTCCTTTTTTACCCACCGTCAATAGAAGTGTTTGCAGGAAAACCACATACCTTGACTTTGACAAGCCTTTTTGCTGTCTTGATCTTGGCTTCACAGAAAGCTCCTCTATACTTCGCACTCACATCAGTGCCCACTGTGAGATACGGAGGCTCATCAATTGCCTAGAACAGAAAGAAAAACAACTGCTTTTTAATTACTGACCACTGGTAACACAGCTACGATAGTCCCACCAGTTTTTGTGGACAAAGCATTACCAAACAGCCCAATGAAACTTAAATTGACAGCATATGTGCATCACAGCAGTACAAACACAGAACACAATACTAAGCTAATAAAACAAACATAATTACAATCTAGTAATATACATATACCTTGTGATATAAGATCATAAACATAATAAACAGATACCACAGTTATCTACAACAAGCACCACATAGGCTTCTAGCCTCTGCACCATCTGAAGACATAGCAGGAGATCAATTCTGTCATAATGGTGAAGGCCAACCAAGTGTTCTACCTTCTCCTTTAATTTCCTCAAGACCTGATAAGTCACATGAAGATACTGATGTTTATTTCCCTCAAATAATTAAGGTTCGTTTTTCATTAGTAACTAGAACAACTCAGAAGAGATTTTGCTTTTTCACTTTTGAATAAAGTAAATGATAAAGGTGACGCTCATCGGGAGAGCAGCCCTGGGGAAGACACAGTAGGAGACTGACAGAGTCTAACACACAATGAAGGTGAAGGGTCCAGACAAAAGACAAGGTTCTGTGACACTAAACACAGAACAGGTGACACCCAAACAGGAAAACAAGAAAGAGAAGAGGTGAGAAATAAGAGGGTTTGGGAGTAGGAGGAGAACTTAGGTCAAATCAGTATACTGAGTGAGCTCATGAAGGCATAATTCCTTCAAAGGAAGCCCATCTTCTCTCACGCAACCTCTCTCCTAATGTAATCTGGGCGAGGAGATTCCAGATAACTGAACCACGTCACTATCACTTCATAGACTCTGCATCCAAAGAGGGGAGGCAGAGAGCGACCCGCAAGAGGAGCGAGGTTTGTTTTCAAGAGCTGCAAGCCTCCATGGAGACCCAGACAAGAGCAGAGCAAAGAGATCTAAGCCCTTGTCAAAGCCACATCGTGTTTCTGCGCCCCTACAGATTCAAACACAGCTTACAAGAGGCATCTCTAGCATATCCAGGTTCTCCATGGGAAGAATATAGAGATAAATCTTCACAGGCATCAGAGACTGATACTATTTGAGACTGAGGTGCTTGCACTCAGCATCAGATAATTCTCACTAGCTGCTTCCAGCTCCAATACATCAGAAGTAAAGGCATGGAAGTGTGTACTTGAATGCTTCAATGTACAATTTCTCAGAAATTTTAAGTTTTACAAAACTTGAAATTGAGAAACATAAGATGCTACAGGGTTAACTCGTTATTAATGATGTTTTTTACATTTACTCTGTTCCAGTCTCACTCTCTCATTGGCAGGCAATAGAATATATTCTGAGTACTATAAAACCATTATCAATCTGCACTTTCTAAGACCATCAGAGGCAAGAACGTGCTAATGAACCCCTCACGCTCTCTCCCTGCATGTGTGGTACATGACTGCATGCAGAGTAGTAGGATATACTACACTGGTGGTAGAATATCCATGAACACCTATCCTTTCCTAATCCGGGTTTAACAGCAATAACACTCCATTGAGATTAGCAAGGAATCTCTTAAGTGCTAGGATTCTGAAATTCATTCCCTCCTTGCTTGTTCAACAGTACTTGCCTTTGAGGCAGGCTGCAATGCTTTTCTCTTGCTGCACTTGGACGGATGATGAAAGAGGGACTCAGATGGGGATAAATTTGGTTTTGGTCAGTACCCTCACTGAAGTGAACCAAGAAGTGGCTGTTCCACACAGTATGAATCTGAGCAGAGGAAAGCAGCAATGTATTCTCTCGCAAAGACAGTAAAGCTCTAAAAGGGGAGCATCCCTCCTGCTCCACTGCAGTCTTTAGTGAAGAAACTCATTCACCACTAGAGTGGTGACAGCATTTCGTGCCAGTTCATCTTCCAAAATTAAAAGAAAGTGCAGAGTACTGAGATTACTTTAACAAGAGTGACGGATCCCAGATGGGTCCACACAGATGCACACAGCTACAATTCTCCCATAAACAAAACTTAAAAGAGCTGGTTGTGTCAGTGTCAGTCTATACTTTGCTATAGAGCCAAAAGAATTATCACAAAGACCAATCCATATTACCAAGGCAAACTTACAGAAAAACACAGAACACTTTTTCTTCACTGCTATTGACACTAACTTAAAAAAAAAAAAAATGTTGAGCACCAAGATAATCTGAAGCTCAGGTCTTTGACTGTTTGAAAATTTATGGCAGAAGAACAGGCAACTCAACAACCAAACTTCAAACAGTCCTTTAAATTCTTATAAAGATCCTAATTACCAGTATTGTGATTACTCTATCACTACTCTTATTCTCCTCTTCCAGAAAGAATATTCATTCAAAAAATGACATCTGTAAGAACTTCTGTAACTAACACAAAAGTTAATTTCAATCTCTAGCCTAAATCCTTTTAATTACTCTTATTCCTTTCACTGGAATTAGTTAATATTTACTATTGTGAAGAATTTCAAAGAATAGCAAACATATGGACTAACTGATTACCAATGCAGGTATGTCTACTAGAAATACAGTATCGGAGTGGCTTTTGAGAGAAAACTGATGAAATTAATTTCTTTAACTACCACTTTAAATCATTATACACTTTAAAACAGTATCTGAAATCTTCTAGATACATACTGGATTTCTTCCCTGCAATTTTACTATTCCATTGAAAGACAAATTACATGGGCTTTACCCCCTACCCCAAATCACTTAACTGAAATTTCCAAGATACTTCCCTCATTCTGACAGAGTAACAGCTGAAAGTAGCAAGTTAAAATAATTAGCAAAATGTGATGTATCATAAAGAATGCAAACTAGACGAAGAAACAGTAAGGATCAGAGTCTGGAATTAATTTCAGACAATTCTTACCATGATTTTGTCATTTTTACCAACTCTGAGTCACCTGTTCTCAAGCAGGTTTTATTCAATTCCACCAACATTAGAGAGATTAAAAATTAGTATACAGCTATTTTTACTTTTCTGTTATCCCTTCCCTGCTTTGTGCTTATGTCATTTATTAGATGTCCTTATACTCAGACTGAACGTATCTTTGCCTATTTAATTTTGACATGATTTATCAGGATTTGTTTTTTTTCTTTTTTTAGGCTTTTCAGAGCGGGTTACCAGAAAAAACCAAAAAAAAAAAAAAAAAAAAAACCAAAACAAAAAAAACCCACCAAAAAACAACACACATAAATGCAGCTAGAATCTGATAGTTCAGTAATCTTAAAAAAGGTATTGCAAGCATACTGAAAATATCTTAGCAAGAATCACTGCAGCAGTCTTTAAAGGGAAGGGGGACTTCCCTATAATACAAAACGTTCTGGGCTTCCTAAAGTTATTGAAGGCCTCCTAAAACAAAACGGTACTAGTCTCATACACTGCTGTCTCAGCCTTCATTTTATTTTAAAAGATAATGTGAATTGGCATTTACATTTCATATGTAAACATAACCACCCGCACTTCACAATTTAAAGATAAGAATCATCTTTTCAGTAGCATATCATAAAACCATCAGTAAACTTTTGTCAACAGCAAAACTGAAAAGTATGCCCAGCACATGCCATCATTCATTTATAATGAGATCATGAACTTTTTCCATTCAGAGCAGCTTCAATACACAACCCAGGATATCCTGTCAGTGTTTCTGTGTCTCTATAGGTACTCTTTGGAAAATCTCTGGGTTCACACTGGAAAGAGGAAAGTGAAGCTGATGGTAGTATCTCGGCTTGTTCGTTTGGTTGTTTTACTATCGCCACAAGACTGGCACTGAAGATCTTCACGGAAACCCCTCACCAAGCGGCGGTTCCAAGAAGGATCACTCTTTTGTCTGCATGAATGACCGAGGCCAGGCCACCGAAGGGGCGCCGGCTCTGCTGGGTAACACCGTGAGACGGACATCCGTCCGCACATGGATAGCAGGGGAGAGCTGTACCCCGCGGGAGCCTGCGGCTGCAACCAGGCGGGGGCTACGGAGGGGCTGTTCTGGAAGGAGATCGGGATGAGCCCCTCCCTTCCCCAGCATTCGCTGCAGGGGGGTGCTGAGCGCTACCAGAGCGGTTCCAGCAGCGCCCCGAGGAGCTGCGGACAGCCGGGCAGACGCTCCAGCTTCGGCAAGGCCGCCGGAGGAAGACGGCGCCCGAGTGACTCGTTCCGCTCATTGGGGTGGGCAGCCAAGCACCAGCGATTCTCCGGGGACCTGCCGCTTTAAGGGGAGGGGCCGGAGCCGGGAAGCTGCCAGAAGTTTCTGGCTGCCCGAGCCAGCCCCGAGCGCAGCCGCCCGCCCGCGCCCTCTCCCCGAAGGCGCCCAGGGCTCCGGCAGATTAAGCGCGGATTGCCGTAAACTAAATTTGTCCCCTTAAGGCGATTGCCGGGTAAATCTGCACGCAGGGCCTCCCGGGAGCCTGCCGCTGCTGGAGTCGGGCACGGAGCACCGGCAGCGCCAACTCCCGGGATCCGGCCGGGAAAACGTGCGAGCGCTGCCCGCGCCCCTGCAGTGCAGCTCCTCCGGAACGCCGCTGGAATGCGCCTGGCGTTGAATATCCTAAATCATCGGCCAAATTGCTATAAAAAAAAGTGCCGGCGCTGTCTTGGGTGAGCAAGAAGTGATAAAAAGAAAAGCACTTCCTGCAGTTTTGCACTTTCCATTAGGAAATCCAAACTAATGGACAACCGCCATGCTACTACTAGCACTTAATTTTGTTTTATTAATGGGAGTAGGATGAATAGTTTCTCTGCTATCTCAATTCACAACTGCTGTGCGCGCACAGAGTTGCAGCACAGGCTGCGGCAGCTGAAAAGCTGGTTTACCACTTAAAGAAGAAGCAGTCTCTAGGTGACCAGTCAGCAATTTCCACCAATTCAGTGGCAGAATTTTCTTTGGCAGGAAAATCAGGCTGCTGGAAGAGTTCTGCTCTAGCCTTCGAACTGATTATACCTGGAAGGATTGATAAATGGCTAGATGCCCACCTCATAAAACAACCTGCATGTCTTCTGAATTTGGGTATTTACATCGGTATTAATAGTTCTGGTCTTCCACGTATGAGGGAGAAAATACACAGTGAGCTCTCCAGAGCACTGTGGAATACACATTTTAACACTGCAATCTAAAATGGTAACATCACGCTTTTACGTGCATTTTAAAGCTGTAAAAGAAGTTGGGTTTCCAGCTTTTTTTTTTTTTTACACACATATATTTTTCCATCTACGTGGGATGAAATCATCCTCACATCTCTTCTTTCAACTGTGCTGCATTACTATATTCAAATTCCTTTGTGAAGTCTGTCATGCCATACAGCAGCTGATAAAATTGCTTTACACTGTGCTTTACCCATAAGCACATCTAATACGGGGTGTGTGAATGTATTATTTCTATCTCCTAATCTGTATTCTTCTGCACCATGCACAGGATGTTCCAAGTAAACCACATGAAAACAAGATTAAGTATTCAATCTAGAAACATAGCAGAGGTGGTTACTAGGAAAGCCTGCAGGACTGCTTCTGCAGTAATGTACAAAGAGAAAATCTTCCCTCAGTCTTTCATGTATATGAAGTTTGAAAAGCCAAGATTTCAGGTTGCATTAAACATTCAAAATTCAGCATTTATCTACTCTACAAGAAACTAGTGATACATTTTCAACAAGCAAAAACCACCCCAACTATCCCACAACTAGCGAAAAGAAAGGACTGGTTTTGAAAATTTTTTAATTTGTTTAATTTCAATAACCAAGGTTCAGGAAAAGCTTGTTCAAGATTCAAGACTCTCCCCCCGTGATCCCACGTCATATCCAAATTATTACTGAGTTTCAAAAAGAAACATCATAAAGCTCAAAATCTGATTACTTTTTTTATCCATAGTAAGCATGAGGAGCAGTGGCAAAACTTTCTTCCTACTGCCTATGGTACTTTTTAAGTTGTTTTTCCAAGGGAAGTGTTTTCTCATTGTTTGCCTATCATTCATAATTTAAGATGGAAAAACAGTTTGCAAGTGGAATCATTACACACATACTTGACTGTTCCATCTACAGTCATCCCGGTTCCACAATTTAGTGGGGAAACACACCAATAATACCCCACTACTTCAATCCCAAACCAAGCCAAATATTAAAAGTCTTCTAATGAAGGGCAAAAATTTCACATAGTGGGTAACTTAAATTCCCTTTCCATCCTGCAGAATTAGCAGCCTCAAAAGTCATTCAATAGGCTTGCAGAAACTTTTGGGGCAATGAAGTCTTAAAAAGACTTTAATTTTCAAAAACAGCATCTTTTTTTTTTCTTTTTTTTTTTTTTCAAACCTGAGTAAATCCAACATCCCCTAGACAAGTTCTGAAAAAGCATTTTCATGAACACAGGTGAAAAAGACACAAACCCATTAAAAATTTTCTCCTCAAATACTAATGCATTTAACTTATAGATTATTACCTTAAATACTTTCAAACTGCAGTAAGTTCCACCCAATAGCAGAGATCCGCCTACACACTGCAGAATCCATCTTTTAATAGGCAAAACCACAGTGTAATTAAGAGTGCAAGATTTTGCTTACAGCTCAACCTGCTGTAATTCGGAGATGTTCAACTTTATAGGAAGAGCAGACATCTTCAGGAAAAACTATTATTATAACACTTTAATATACTCAAATTTGCAGATACTATCTTTATAGTTGATTTCAAATACATTCCTCATGTATTTTCAGAGCAACAAAGCTAAGAAACTTCTAAAACCTTTCTACAAACTGTATCACCAAGGCACACAACTCCTCAAAGGCAAATGAAGTATCCGAAACAAGGACTGGAGCCCAGAAAATAAAAAATTCCTTTTTTAAAAGTAAATCCGTTGGCCCATCATCCACCTTCCAGAAATGAAAACACCACAACAGGAAACAGGAGAAATTTTTCTGAAACTTGCAAACTACACAATAGAATAAAAGGCAGTGATGTTTTCCACATGAAAAGGCTATTACATGAAAGCCCAAGAGTAAGAGTGTGCTTTGAGCAAATTTTCTTCTGGCTGAAAAACCAGATTTTAACTTGGTGTTTTGGTTTGGTTACTGTTGTCCATTTCATAGAAAGAACTATTAATTTTGAAATTTATATAGGAAAATGGTACAATTTTATCAATATTTGCCCACAAATCAAAATTATGGTAGGAAACATCCTGACCAAACCAAACATTTACAAGTTATAAAGGGGGGGAGGGGGAGCTTCTTGTAATGAAACCTATTTCCGGTTTCAATTTAAAATCTACAGGAAGTTTCAAGTAACACCTCACCAATCTTGTATGCAAACATTATACATCACATAACTGTGGCAAAATGCCACCGTTGTCTATCCTCTCGACCAAGGTGAAAGTTACCAGAGCTTAGTGCACTGATGTCTGGAAGCATTAAACAAACTTCTGACAGCTTTAGCCTTCTCTACAGGTGCAAAGGAGGTATTTTCTTCATTTCAAATTATTCCGTTAGATCAGTCCAGTGCCAAGCTTATTTAAAGTTCTTAAAGACTTGAAAGGGTTCAAAAGCTGATTTTCCTCTCCAAACAAAAGTGAGCTGTGGAAAGGATTTACAGGTTCTAAGATCATGAAGGACCAAGAGACCCAAACCAAAAAATCCAATTCAGCAATCACAAGTAACACTTCTTTTATTTATTATATCTGTATTAAATGCAGAATGGATTTTCATTCTTTTTACCTATCCATGTAAAGTTGAATTTTTATGGAACTAATTCCCTTTTTTTTCTTGGAACTATAAGTTGATGAATAAAATTATAAAAATATTTTAACTCTACTAAGAAAATAAAAAGTAATAATTCAAAGATTTTAAAAGTTGGTCTATCCTAATCATTGCCAAGGAGCAACTCAATTCTCCATCCAGAACTTTACTGAGTAGTGTAATTTCCAAACATCTAAACTGTAATTACCTCATTTCCTATTCAAAACAGTAAATCCAGAAAGGTGACTATGCTTTAAAAAATTACAGCATTTCAGTATTTTTTCCCCTATAATACTGAATAAAACCCACTGAATTCTGATTCTGTCCCTAGTTTGGTCACAGACTTGCTGCACCATGATGTGGCCCAGCAGGCTTGTACCAACTTTCAAGTCTGCAGAATGGGGGTAATGCACACCTTTACTCAAAGGCAAGTAGGCATTTGATGTCTCTCTATAGTACTTTCAGACCTAAGAATGGAAATCTGTATTCTTTCGATCAGTATAGCACTCCATAAAATGTTTTATTTAATAAAAACACTCCAGAACTGCTGATCAAGCTCTCTAAAAATAATGCCAATTCTTTACAATTCCTTCTGTAGGTCTCTTGTTCTGTATTGCTGAAAGACTACATGAAGAAAAGATATTTTGAATGCCTACTCCTGCTGTTTATCCCCCTAAATATAAAATCTTTCTTGAAGTCAATTATTGCCATAGCTACCAGATTGCAACTTTTTTTTCCTGTAAGGTTTAGCTAAATATTCAAACTATTTAACATTATAGCTCAGTAAAATGGTGCAACTTCATTAATTCTGGCCAGACTTTTTTGTACATTTCAAGTCCAAACATTGTTTCTACACACATACAGATAAAAAAGTAACAATTAATTTGAAATAAGGAGCTTCTCAACGAAGACTTGTAATCACAAATATTTTAAAGACTTCTTTCACATTTCCTGTGTTTCATACAAGAACCAAAATTAATTCTAGTACGGACAACTGTAAGTCAAAAAAAGGAAGCAATCAGTAAAGTGTTTGTTATTAGAGGGTAAAATAATTCAGCACCAAGTATGTTCTTGATACCTGTTTAGCACTTTAACTAAGTTAAATTCAATTTTTACATTGACAAACAACCTTTTTCCAACGGAAAGCTTCAGATATTGCTTACAAGCATTATTTAAATTAGCAGGTCTGGAAAACTGGCCTGATTTTAAAAAATGTACCACAGTTCTGTCTAGAGATGCTGCTATGAAAAACTTGAGATATTTCAAAGCACTGAAAAGAATGATGTAGAAAATAAATGCTTGCATTCCAAATGGATTGGAACAAAGATCATTTGATAGTTTAATCAAAGAAACCAGTCTAGGCTGTTCCTGAGCAAAATGATGAAGAGACTATGACTATGTAAAGTCTGAAAAACCAACAGTCAATGAAATCTCAAGAGAAAAAAAAAAACAAACCTATTTTTGAAACAATTTGGTAATTCTTTGGCATTATTTCTATTTCTAGTCAAGAGCAAGTTAATGATAGTTTTCTTTTTAAGAAGTTAGTTGTACAGTAAATTCAGTGTAACAGTATACAAACAGGAAAATCTCTGTATGTGAAATAACTTGTCTATGTTCTAGCTAACTGATAATACTAGTATTTTAGTTGACAGAAATATATAACAATATTTTTAGATAGTAAACCTGATAGCAAGAGCAGGAACAGCAAACAGATATTAAAATCAGATCATTATCTAAGAACACTGGGATTTTTTCACTGAAATTGTGGCATATTAAGATTCTGTTACCATCGATTTTAAAAACTACTTTCTATTGTGTAAAACTTTAGAAGCCAATTAATGCTAAATTGAAAAACTGAACCTTAAAAAAACCCCACCACCAATACTCAAAACCAAAAAACCCAAAAAATCCAACCATAAATCATGACTCCCCTTTTTCTGCAGATACAAAATAAAATTTCTTGCCTTGGTTTACTTCCATTGTTTGTACAACACTTTCTAAACTGACTATGAAGAAGGAAAAGATGAGAGGAGGTTTTTTTTTTCCTAGGTTAGAACAGAAAGGGAAAGCTGAAGGAATGACATACAATTCAAAATCCCCCAGCAGAATAAGATTTCTCAAGCACTAACCCAAGTCAATTCACTAAATACAGCTATGATTTTATTGGTCTGACAATGTTTACATAAGTACTGATAGAATTATATTCCAAAATTCTAAGCATTTAAGATTTTTTTTGTATATTTGTATGAAATCATTACTGTAGCTGATCTGTAATTTAATATAAAGTACTTTTTAGAATACCACATTAAAACAGAATAACACAGTAACTCACATCATTAGTCTGGTAAAAAAATCACGTGTAGCCTCTGGATTTGGTTTTTGTCATTGTTGCTAGCTAGGAGAATGATGGGGGAGTACCAAAAGTAATGTCAAACCTACACACAACTGTCAAACAACGCAAAACAAAAAATGCAAATACAAAACAAAGTGCAAAACCAGAAGTTTTCTTGTTGAGAATCAATCCTTCCTAAAGACACATTATTTAGTAAGTTAAGCACAAGCAATCTGCACATGAAGGTTATGTACAAATCCAAGCATTCAGAAAACTATGTGCACTGTGGTTCTGGAGACAAAATTAATTTGTAGCAGAGAGCCAACTATACACAAGAGTGTACCAAAAGCATGGTAGTATAAAATGTCTAATGTCATACAGCAACACAAAAAATTTTAGACAAGAGAGGATTTTAAATCTGCCATGCTCCCTCCACTACTGCATAGTAATTCAGTGTAGAACTGCTGGTCAGGGAGAAGACACTGAGAAAGAACTATGAACATTAGTTTAGAAAATACCTACAAAGAGACTGAAACAACTTAATCTAACCACTTTACCAAATACTAAATTACAATGGATGAGATTCCTGTGAAAAACAAACAAAAACTTAATTACACATAGAAGGTTATCAAGGTCATTCCTCTCAGCAGGATTTTAGCTGTATTATTAATAACAGGTGTCTGTAATATCTATTCTTACATTTAAGACTGAATATCCCACACTCTCTGCAGTGCTTACAGGCTTTTCTATAGCATTTCATCTAAACACTCCTTGCTACTGTTCTTTCTTGTCTTATCAATACTGCAAATCGAGACAAGTATACTTCTGCTTTGCAGCTTTCAAGAGATGCAACTCCTTAGAGTAATCCCATCTCTAAAAGAAAAAAAACAACTTACGGTGTAAATTTTATCTATAGGTAAAAATTTTTATATATATTTACCTATAGGCCCTGTATTTTCAACTGTCCCTTGGGAGTTTGATTTAATTACCTCACATATTTCTTCTAGTTGGTGCCTATAATCGGACACAGGTATGGCCTAGTTAATTGCAGGAGAAGCAAATATAATTTCATACAATTTTCAAGTAATACTTTAACATTCCAGTATGGCATTTGCCTTTTTGGCAGAAGTATGACATTGCCTCATGTTCCATTTATTTTTTGGCTATTTTTCCAAGACCTGCCCCCTCAGGAGGCGGGGATAGCATGCAGCATGTTCCATTTTCAAAGGCAGTGAACTACTAATGTGGCACGTACCACACCATGGAACTGGCAAGTGTTGAGTGCTGATGGCTCCCCAGCCCAGCCTGCTGGCTGCCTTCAGCCCCAGATGCTAAAATCTTAGATGAGAAGGCAGCAAAGTTCTTGATTCGATGTGCTGGGAGTCTTGGCTCACTGGATAAAGCACCAGCCTTACTCCTCCAGAGGATGTGGACTACTGCAAATCCATTACAAAGAGACTGTAACGGATTTGCAGTAGCAAAAGAGCACGTTAAAGGAAATGAAATGCCTGAACAAGTCCTAAGTGCTTGCAGAGAGGTTCTGAGCTAACAATCCAACAGAACCTACCCTATCTTACAAAGCACTCTTACCAAATTCTTTCTGCCCAGTGGACAGAGCACCTAGTGCCACATGTGCACATTTATAATACAAATACTCGCACTAAGAAGTATCACAAACACCCACAGGTTAGCTACAGTCCTTCACTGGGTTTGGCCTATAGTATCAGACTCAAGTGTTCTTTCACTGCAAAGGAAAAAAGCAATATTGCAGGGATCTTTCATCTTATAGTCAAGGACATTAAAAATTCTATGGCTTCAGGATGAACAGAGTTTTTAGGTTTTAAAAAAAGGATGTTAATATGCTGTGTAACTAGTTGCTTGAAGACATCGTAAGATCGATTAAAATACTCTGTCATTTCAAGGCTTTAAATCAACAGTCTTACTAAATACACATTAAAAGGATGATCAAGCAGCTTTTGAGGTAGCAGTTCAAACTAAGCCTAATACGGCTATATGTATTCACACTCAAATGCTGAATCAACAAGGAACTCCCACAGTTAAAACAAAATATTTTCATTTAAGGCAGCTACAGAACATGAAGTCTTCTAAACAATTACCTGTGCTTTTCAAGATTGTGTGAATTGCCCCATACACAAAACAGCCTATCAGAGTAATCAGAAAAACCACTCATTCAAAGAAATACCAGCTTTACCACTTCTGATTTGTGCTGATGTATGTCAAAACTCATTTTGCCACCCCCAGGCACTTGTGCGATGTCTCAGACAGACAGGAAGTATGCACATGGTTTCATCTCTGGTTAGAGCTCAATTTACTTACCATAATACTAATTTTAAAAATACTCTGTACACAACTCCACTCAGCAACAATCTGTTCACTTTTTTAGTTTTAAAAGCTCAACTGTTGCAGTCAGTCCCCACTTCCTCTCAACAAATTATGTAGGCCAAAGCTGGCTGCCTTGTGCTTATATTCATTGCTCCGAAATCCTGCAATCTTGTGGCTATTATAGCTGTGGGGATTTTAGCCTTGAAGACATCCCATTATAATGGATTAGAATTTCATAATGCATTTTTCTTAATGCTTACAAAAAATCTGGTAACACAGCTTGTATTTAATACAGTTGCTTATTAGATTTCTGAAATGGCAATAGTCATAATGCTTCACCTCTGCAAAGGAACAGATGGAATAGGCCCTTCAGTTAAATTCAGGAGGGGAAGAAGAAAAATGGGGACTACTAGAAGGAAAAAAAAAAATCTTATTTTAAGTGAGAAATTACAAACACAGTTTCTGCTGTATTTGCAACCAAATTACACAACTACCTGGGTAAGAATCAAAATAAGCATGTTTTGTGTAGAACTATGAGCTGACAAGTGGCAAGAAGCAAAACACCTCAACAGCCTGAATGTTACAGAACTGACAGGAAACTTCCAAAAATTTAAGTGCTTTAAAACCTAACTAGTGCAAAAGTATATAGCTTCTTTATGGTAGAAATCTAATCAAACTGAACTGTTTTAATTGCAAGTCACACTCATTTATTTGTTTTTTCCTGGTTCCTTTGAATAATCAGCAGGATAGAGTTTTGATTATTATGCAAAGTTAGAAAATCAGTCTAGTAAAAAGGGCTGAACCTATTCACTCCTCTAAGAAAGCCAGGAATGCTAAGATAAATATCCTAAAATCTCTACCTGCAGAAAACAACAACAAAAAAGTAGTGATCAAAAATAAATCCAATAAAATGGGTTTAAACAATCAAGAGTTGGTGACAGACCTACCACTACCTACCACCAACAGTAGTTCTTAATTTCTGAAACTGGGGAAGGGGGGAGGTGTGTGCTGCTACACCAGCAGTTAAAACAGATGGTGTGTTCTTTCCTATTTCTTTTGTGAGTCAAATTAACAACTCACAAGTGTAAAAGGGGAAAGCCTTGGCCTTCCTAACTCAAACCCACAGGAATGATGCCTCTCCCTGTCCATCCTTCCTCTTGCATGTGTTCGATACACCTTTGATTAAGGGCTAAAGTGCTTCAACTCACCAATTCACTTGTTTCTGTCACTTTTGCTAAATTACTATTCTTTCACTTCAGTATGTTGTATCATTTCACTGTAAAATCCCACAGCAGAGTTAAAAAAGTAGAAGAGGATAAATCAATGGGCAAATTGGCAGCCTGCCTCAAACTACAAGATGAAGTAGTACTCCACAAAAATTTAGAACTTGTAAGGCTATTGCAAAAAAAAAAAAACCACATAAATTTCAAAACTTAGAAAATAATCCTCTTCTTTTCCCCACCATTTCCTGTGGGTGTTTGATAGCATTTTCTATATTTACCTTTTCATCGCACACTCTAGCTCTTTAATTTTTTTTTCCAAATTCCAAAAATTGAATGTTTGAGGCCCTTAACTGGATGAAAAAGATTACATTTACCACGCTACTTTTTTTTTCTTTAATAATTTGATAGTCAAGCTAACTGTCTCTTCTTCAAATGATCTGGGTGTCAAACAAACAGCTTTCAGTCAAACATCTCCACTAAAACCCTGAAGTGGCTTTAAACTGGCTGAAAGCACTTCAGCACTGGAGTATATGCAAGGTCAAACACAAGTTTGTATTCAAAGTCTAATCTACTTGGATAGCACTCAAAAAACCAGTTAATGTTAAGTTTTATATCCAGCACATATTATTTGCAAACAAAGCAGGTATTAGTGATTTAACTGAGCATTCTCTAGGAATAGACTGTTTTGATTTTTATAGAGAACTAGCAAAGAACTATTATCACTAGATCACAGAACAAAACATTTTTAAATTAATCTGGTTTTGTAAAATAAGAAGTCCAATTGTAAACTGAGAACTAATTTCAAGATTAATTTCAAAACTTCCAGAATTTACCACAAAATAGACACTTTGCTTAATTCCATTTATAAATAGGATCAGTCCTGTCAAAAAACACTGCTTGGTTTGACTTTCCTGAAAAATGCGCTATTTCATGTGACTGGACTACCAATAACTTGTACCAAGATGATGATCCAGTGCTGAGGCAGTCTTAAAAAGTCCTTCAAGGAGCAGAGCTCTACAGTAGAACAAGAAAATTAACCAGAACCATACAGCTGGACAAGCAAGATTGCTGACAAGTCACTGCCTTGCACAGGGTAACTCCATTGAGTTTAACAGCTGTAAAAGACAGTAAAACATACTTGAATACAGAAAACCTGTTTTGGGTTACACCATATGGGCAAAGAGATCAAAATATGAGAAAACATTCTTTCACTGGTCTCATGGTCTTGCATGGATTTAACCCAGGGATCCCATTAGCACTGTTTGACACAGCACATGCACTCAGATGCACTACAGCTACAGGAATATGAATATGCAGACTTTCTCCCCCTTCACAGAGCCTGACATTGCGATTAAAAATATCAACTGAAGGAAGGTTCAATATCACTGCAAAGGTAATTTCACTCAATTACACCTTTGGCACCTAGTTTCTTCTGATAAATTCAGACTTGGTGGAGATACAGTCATCTAAGTCTCCATTTAAGACTATATTAAATTAATAGGATGTAGCACAAGATATACCTTACCTACAGAAAAATTCATGTTCTCTCTACCAACTTGCCTTTTGCTTTTCTCCTGGCTTTTCCAAACAGGTTGTTTTCATCTCAGACAGAGTGCAAGGCTCAGATTCACTAAGATATGAACACAAGTAACGGAACACGAAGATGCACTTTAGAACAGGCAAACCAGGCTCTGCTCTGCTTTCCAGTGACTTGCTCTGAAAAACTATCCTCAAATTTCTCCACTGGCATCAGGAGATTCAGCATGCACAGATCAACAGTCTATCTTCCTTTCTAGGTCAGTGCCAGCAATAACTTTAAAGACTCTCATTTTGCAAACTAGCCAAACTAAAAATACTTTCACTTGTTTTGTGTTTTGACAATGTTTAACTTCAACTAGGTACACACTAATCCCTACACTTTTCCTTAGGTTTTAGCGTTAAGTGAATCCTTCTTTGGAACACTATGACAGACCTTCACTCCTGGTCTAAACTAGCTATTTATTCCTCACCAGTAACCTGCTATGCTATTCTTGAGTCTCCAAAGGAAACATTACACGAGAGCTAACAAAACAGATCTCAATTGGATAAAACAACTAATACACCAGGAGTGCAATATTTTGTCTTAAAAATAGTAAGCCCTTATATTTGGCTTTCCTGGAATTCCCTATGCCACAATTATGCACTTAAAACATCTAATAGAACATAACTGTAATGAAATTCAAAGGCAAGCTAGCCAACAAATTGAACCTTTTAAAGAACTATAGATGATTTCTAGATATTAAAATATAGACCTATATGTTATATGTTCATGTGTATGTATATGAGTAAACATGACCACTTGGTCGCATAAATTTTTGGAAGTAAAAATTAAAAGGATTACTCTTTACAGGTGTATCTATCCTGGTCTCTTTGCAATGCCTTTGGTACGATACATTCTAGATATATTTTTCAGTGTCCTGATGATAATCCTTTCCTATGTTTTTTTCCCCTTTTACACTCATCAAATATTCATTTTTCTCTCCAAGCTTCCTGTGAAGAAGATTCTTCTTCCAAATAAGAAATTATTTTACATTACATTAGCCAAGATACAAATAGCATACAAGAACTACATGCATGCAAAGTATCAACAGTACTTCAGCCTTAGTCCATGCAGAGGCTGTATTTTCTAACATCTGAAGTACAGTCTTACAATCTTTGAACTGCCAATAAATTATACTGCAATACAAATATCTATCTCCATACTATCTTTCTTTTATGGAAATATGGAGATCTATCTTTACAGAAAGATATTACACCTTTCAAAATAATAAAAAAATTCTTCAGCTTCCTCTCCCAGTAAAAGGGAAAAAAACTCCCAATAAAATTTTAAGTAACCACAACTATTGCATGTGCAAAGAAAAAGGTGACTACATATATGCAAATAAATAGGATTACATAAGAAGAGTTGCATTAGCCAAAGTTTTTCAATGTTTTGATTTCCCCCTAATATTCTAATGGAGCTACAGGTCCCTGAATAATGAACAGGCCTACTAACAAGAAGATTGCTTAATTGTATCTTCAAATCTCCGTAGAAACAGGCTACTAAAGACAATGAGAAGGCAGCTTTTGGAGACAAGACACAAATAAGGTTAAAGAGAAGTGAAGTTAGCATTTCTATACACACACTTGCACTGTGTAGAAGCATCCAAGCAGGAACAAAACCAATTCAAATTAAGTTTTGTCTGCCACAATAAAATGGTTGGTTAAGAGTACAGATAGCTTCCAGTCAAGATGAGCAGACAATTGACTAGTTAAGATTTTAGCTATATAACCAATTATAATCACATAACCAATTATCTGGGTCTGAAAGAGAAAGGAAACCCACATTATTTTCTGTTAAACCTCATGTTTCTTACCAGCACCTATTGGGCCACTGCTGTCAGGTAAAATATACACATCCTTGCAGAACACAGATGTCTTAACTAAGCTGGTTAGCTAAGGCAGCAAAGAAATTAGTACCACAAATCACTTACCCAGGAAAATTGAAGTAAATTATAATCATGCTCACAAGCAGACTACTTCTACTATTGAATAAACTTGATTTTCACTAATATAATCTTCTTCCAGAAAAACAGAAACATTATTTTCCACAATACACTTTTCCTTCAAATGGACAGTTCCTCAAACTATTAAGTAAATTGTAAATGTTTCCCTCACTCACCAAGCTGAAAAACCCAACAACTTATTCGTACATCCTGCTTTGCCTAGAATAATAGAAATAAATGCCTCATCTGGAGTAAGGCATATGTAACTCAGTAGAATTGCACAGGGGTTTAAAAAAAAGGGAGAAGTAAAATTTCAAGTCCACAGCTTTTATTTTTTTATCTTTTTCCATCATAAAAACTACAGTGTTTCTTTAATAATATTCTTCTTCCGGCTAGTTCTACAAATGTCCTAACTCGTAGGAACACAATTCCTAACTTAAAGAAATTTAACAAACATAAGCACACATGCAAACTTCTCTCCCATCTCAATTCATCTTTGGAGAATACTACTGGCCAAATACTCTTGCATGGTCAGTAGAAAGGGTATTAAAAGAAAATTAAAAATTTTTCTTTATTATTCCTCTCCACAACAGCTTTCATCTTGCTGAGTTATTCTCTACATGTATGTAAGAGTTCAGCATTTAAGTTTGTGAAAGAAGGTTTGGGGGGAAACAGGCAAACTGTAGTCAATGTGGCAACTACTCAGAACAGCGATGCAAAATTTTCCTGTTCAAATAAGCTCTACTTTTCCATCCGAAAATACCCAGAGCCAACCAAGCATGCAATCATTAAAAATAAAACAGATATTAAGAAAACAGAAATATCCAGCTAAAGACAAGTTTGGAGGAGATTTGTCAAGTGCTGCATAATTATGAAGACATATTTTAGATGCATGCTACACAGAAAGTGTAAGTGCCACTGTAGTAATATAGGGAATAAGAACAATATACAAGCAGTTAGTATTCAGCTACATTACCTTTAAAGAATTAAAGAACCTAAACTACTTGTTTCATACCTTTTATCCAATTTATCCACCCAGAATACTTCAGTTTCTTTGGCTACACATTGCTGCACCTGTTTCCAAAACATCTTCAGCTGGCTTAGCCTGTGACTAATGGCAGCCATTTCCAGGGAGTGACTATTTAAAGAAAGATCCTTGCTTAGATTCCACAAAACTCTTCAACATATTAAAGAACAGAGAATAAAATTTTTCAAGTTGCATAGGTAGTATAAGAGTCTGTTCACTGCTTTCAAGTGTGCTGAAGCTATTATGTAAAGCCCAGTTTTTTTCTTAAAAGTCTTTAAGCCTCTTATACTAAAACCTTCATTTTTTTAGCCTCTTTTCAAAAAGTAACATTTAGGATTACTAAAGTGAAAGAGAAAAAAAGTATACCTAAAGTTTTACTTGATAGTCTTTTGTGTGTCAACAATTCTACTATGACATTCCACATGAAACCTTGTTCTGTTCTCAGAAGATGAACAAGAGGCACCTCCAGAGGTCTTTGGTCCCAAGACACAATGCAGGATTCTCACAATGCCTATCAATAAAATATCAGTGTCTCCATCAAATCACCAGGTTACAGTATCAACTTCATATGCCAATGAAATTCTAATTAATTATCTGTTTATGATCAATGTTTTTTCCCTAAGCCTAAGAAGATAATTGAAGAGAAATTCTGAAATACATGGCTTAAAGGATAAACCTAATCTTCCAGTACTACCATATGACTAATCAGCCCAATGTAATATTTATTTTCTCAGAAATACTGTGCATCACCCTGCTAGAAGAGGAATACCCAGTTAAAGCATTCACACTGGCCTAACTAAGCAACTGATGTGTGCCCACATGCTGCTTGGCTGCAATGTTGTATCAGTGGACACAAAAGCTGCTTGAAGAGAAGCTGCCAGAAAAAAAAAGGAAAGATGGTGCAGTTCCTTTAACACTAAGGAGTTTTCTTGTAAACACAAGTCCCATCTGCACATCACACTTAAGTATTGCAATGGTTTGGGGTTTTCTCCCAAGGTCAATTCTGAGCAAACATAGTAAGGATATCCAACTACAGCACTAAGACAGCAAAGTTCTGGAACTGGATCTTAATTTGTCTGGAATCAAGGACCTGAAGTTTACCACTTCCTTTCGGTTTGTTTTTTTTTTGTTATATATATATATTTCTATGAAGATCTTAAAAGCTGATTTGTTTCCTCAAAACTCCAGCTAAGTAAATACCATATACATAACTAGAGAAACTTGGTGAAGCCAGCTTAGTATCATGGATCATTTTTATTCCACATAATAAATGCTATGTTTAATATTTATTGTCAGACCATAATTAGGATTTCATTACATCATTTCAAATGTTCAAATAAGTGCTGTTGCATAGCAAGTTACTCCAGTGACAAAAAGGAAAACTGTTCTCTATTTTAATGTAAAAAAGAGTTAAGTATAATTTTACTGAACTGAAACCAGTGCTACTTGAGACACAAATAAAAACATTCCACTAATTTAAACTTGACCTACTACCACCTGAATTGCTATCTAGATGCTACCAATGCCACACACAACACCAATGAAAAAGTCTATCATAGCAGGAGATACACCTATCTCTCTCATATATATTATTATTATTATGCAGTCATCAAAACAGAATTTGTCTTACTATATAGAATGTAACAAAAGCAGCTCATTCACTTTACTTGCATCTAAAAACCTAAATCACCCTATACTGGCAAGTGTACAGATAAATAGGTACTTTGTATTATGTACAATGTATGAAACAGAAGATTTCTTTTTTAATAAAATGAAATATGTTTACCTTATCAATCCAAAATTTTGGTTTGCATCAGGCAAAGTAAAATTATATCAGAGTATTAACTCGACAGCCAAAGAACTACCAGCAAAGAAAAACTGAATTAGTATAGACAGGCATCTAACATACATACTAATACTTTCTGGAACTTCATGTTAAATTATTCCAGGGAACACTCTTGGTAGGAGCCTTGGGAGTCCAATTCTAAAATGGATCAAGAATATCAGAATATATTTGAAGAGTGACTTTGCAGGTTTCAACCCATGTATCTAATACTGTATGTCATCAGGTGACACAATCTTTTGTACTACTTGATTTTTAGGAATCTAAAAACTGCACTAGTAATCTGTGAGTAAAGGAATGAATCAAAGATTTAATGAATTTTCAATTGTCCAACATTGCAGGAAAATAAGCATGAAATTCTGCAAAGAAGACAAAGACACCACACGGTGTTTTTGAACCAAACCAATTTGGGCTGTAGAACCAAAATCATGTTCTACATGTAAAGGTATATGGATTGTCATTGTAAAGTTCTGGAAGAGCACCTCAGAATGAATCTGCATTTACAAAATGGAAATGACTCAAAGTTGAATTATTGTCTCCATTTCTGTCTCTGTTCCAGGCAGCAAGGTACATATCAAACTCTAATTTTCAAACAGTATTGCAGTCTTATTTATGCTTAAGTATTTCACTATCTCCCTTGATGCCCATCTAACACGACAACCTTCTAAAGAAACTGAAGTGGAAATTTATAAAATTATTGCTATGTTTTCAAAAATGCATTTATAATTATGGAAGCACAAAGATTGAGAAGTATATATATTTTATTTCTAAGTTAAGTGATGTAATTTGAAGTAACATTCATTTAATATTACAGCAACATCTGTCTTTCAATAAGCAGTAAAATAAGTTAAAAAGTGAAAACACATATTCCATTACAAATTCCTGAATCCTGAAATGCTGGTATAACACGTACTCATTTAAAAAAAAGTCTCAATCCCTTATTATTTCTTCCAGGAAAAGAAGTTACACCAACGCAAGTGCCACAGCATTAACAAAAAGATTAAGTTAACACTCTTTCACTTAAATACCCATACAGGATATTGGAAAGTCTCTTCCACCATTTTAAATTAATTTAAAGTAATCTTCATTACCTTAGAAGAATGTATTCCACATTTATTTTTAAGAAAACACGGAGTGGACCATTTTAAATGTACAAATGAAATTTAGTGCTTGCAATCTGCTGTTGAGAGGATAGCTGAATATAGGAAGGAAAAAATTATCGCAGTGGATCAGGTTGCCCTGCCACAATTTTTTTTTCAGATCAGAAGAGAATGTGAAAAAACAAATTACTCCCTATTACATTATTTATTACTAGCTGAAACCTTGCATCAGATATACTTGGATCTGAATTTTGCTGAAGTCAAATCCCATCTCCCAAATCCCATTTAGAAGGATTGTCTAAGCGATGAGGAATACTAAGTTAGAAAGACACTTAAGAGGGTGAAGGGAAAGGATCACAAATAAAAGCTCAGCAAGAACCCCGGTTCTTGGAAAGGAAGATAATATATCTTCCAAATATCTGTGTTAAGTTTGTGGTAATAAGCAGAAAATGGCACACACCTCACTCTACCATCTCAAATCGGCATTAGCACCCAACTGTCACCAAGTCTCCACTTGTCAACCCATAAATATACAGGCCTCCTTAACACATACTAAAAGAAAATGGAAATATTAACTTCTATTCGCTTCAATTTCCTTATCAAAGAGTGATGTAATTTCTCCCAAATTTATAATTTCCTATTGTTCTAATTTGGAATAAAGGTAGCACAATTGCTTACATCTCCCACCCATTGGTAAAAATACCTATTGTCAGAACATATTATTAACACCAATATTAGATATATAGAAATTGTCACCTTTATAGGCTAGAAATTTAATATTTATAAATATAATTTAAGTAGAGACATAATTGTTATTAATGCTATTCTTTCCAAATACTGAATAAGAACTTGAAGGACAAAAAGCAAAGCTTATACTGGCCTCCTTAAAAAATGGGATTTTTCATCTGATCCCATCTCTTCTTTAAGACCTCTCAATTTTTTTAAATCAATGTTTATCATATTGAAAATTAAATTTTATTCATTCCCTTCAGGACACAGCATCAATTTAACTAAATCTTTTCACTCAACATCTTCCAGAAAACATGGACTTCAAACCTATAAAGAAGTCTGGTGTTCTAGGTAGCAAGCAAGTACAAAAAAATCCTCTAGGGCAATTTCACCTGGAGAGAGTTCACAAAACGTTTAGCCTAGTGACGGTAAACTGCTAACTTGGCAGAGAGATGGGGAAGAATGTGTGTTCACATGTAGTTTAAACCAATCTTAATTAGTCCTGGTGCACTTCTGCTTTTGTGTCCTTTCTTCCTCTGCCAGTGATCAGCCAGGACAGGGACAGTCTGCAAGTGAAGAGTAGACGTATCTGATTGTTCTTAATTTCAGCTTAGTTCCGTGTACTCTGGAACCACACAAATGGACTGCTAGCACAGAAGACAACAAGAATAAACAGCCAGGGATGGAAGGAGGAGACAAGACTGCATTCTTCCATGACCGTAAGCTTCCATCAAGCTTAATTTGACAAACTACTTATGAAACAAAATCCTTTGCTACAGGTTGTTGAGGGACAAACCAACAGATTAAACAGCAAGAACAGCAAACTCTTCTGCCCAAGAATGGTGTTATTCACAATAGTCCAACCTGGGTGATCTGCTCTGCAACAAAGCTCTATGGATGTTTGCATTCACACTTAGCTAAAATGACAACTGACCAATGCTGACTTAAAACAGTTACTCCTTAAGGTGATCGGCATAAGTCACAAGCAAAGACTACTCAGTCTGGGAGTTCTGGATGCTAAGAAGTCTTTTCTTTCGTGTACTGACTACTGTCTTCATTCTAGAGCAAATACAGGCTCAAAGACAACAGCAATGGGAGCAAGTAACTCCGTATTAACTGGAGAGGACTACTACTTTTGCTCACTGTAAGGAAAATGCCTTTTCATACTTCAGCACAATCTTCTTCATAGTGAAGACAGGTTCAGGAACCCCCAAAATAGTATTCCACATTCAATTAATAAATATACACTCACTCAGGAAGTCACCATCACACAGTGGTCGCACATAAAGCAGCTGGCTCATCTCAGTCCTAGTTTTCTACAGGTAACTCAGCAACACCCGCCACCACCCTGCTCTGACATCCTCACAACTGGCTTTCCAGAGCTTGCTTACAAACACTTCTTGCTAAACAGGTCATGACTGCTTTATAGCCTGCCAAGCAAAAGAAAAAAAAAAAAAAAGACAATAGGGCTCTCTTTATTGAATTTCTCCCCTGGTTCAAACTAATCTTCAGAAGGCAAATAGATGTCTTGTCAAGTATTGAATATCAAAGCCGCTTGCTGTCTTTTCCTTACTTGAATTCCCTGAAATATCCCCTCATCTGGTCACCCCATGTTAACAGAAAAAAGAACAAAAAACCCAACTACACACATTTATGACTTTCCATCAAAACCTTTTAAAAAAATTATTCTAACACATATTAAATCACTAACATTTAGTTTATGCATAGGGCTAAACAATTTTCCTTAGTTCCCCGGAGACCTTTTCAAGTCTTCTGGAAGTCTTTAAAAATCCATTCCATGCACATATCCAAGCAAATATCCAGCGACTGATAGCAAGCACAGTAACTGGACAACACTAAATGCTAAGTGGAAAAGGGAAAAAGGAGTATTTTTTACTGAAGCACATCAATTAAAAAGCAAGCAGCCACAATACCTGACTGCCCAACATTTCTCAACTGTGACCTGAATCACATTTAAGGCAGAAACAGTTCAAGATCCACATTCTTCAGCTTTGTACATTTCAGTAAAAACAGCTGAAGGGCCTATTAAGTAGAAATGCAGAGAATCTAACTGTTGCATTTCACAACAGGGAGTGAACAGAAAGTGGTTAACTACTTTCAAATAAGTATGAACTGATAGATAATCGAGCATTTGGATGGCTGTGCACCACATTAGGGTGCCAAGTAAAGTTAAGCTCTAGGTTTTTCTGTAAAATTTGTTACCTTTTCAAATGAGGACACCTCTAACCCCCTTTTATTCTCCAGCCTATTATAAAAGCATATGTTCCTAAGGAAAATATGGGTATCTGTAGGATTTAAACAAAAACTTTGAAACCAATTTGTGACAACAGTATCATTTCCACCTTTCTCAAAGTTAGCACTTATTTTTTTCAGTTTACACAATCAGCAAAGCCTTCAGATTAAGTATTTTATGGTGATTGTAAAGCTTAGTATCTCAAAACCATTGCATTTTCTTTCAAAGGGCTTTTCAACTACAACGCAGAATTTCTTTGAAAACAGACATGCAATGTGTATCACAGTATGCTTCTGCTCTACATGTATACAATACTTGTTTTGGATTACAAAGTGAACTGAATAACCATCTCAAAGTGCTCCAGTGAAGATATGCACATTCATTATTCTGCCTACTAACATTTCTCTTAGACAGTATGCTGATGTAATAGTTATGCTGCCGTGAGAGCACTGATCCAAAAATCCTTTACCAACTTCGAAGATAACGATACAGACAACTTAACTGTACTAATGCTCATAGTTTATTACAACTTCAGACTTCTCAGTCTAAGACAGCCTTTTTTCCACTACGTGGTCTAATTAACTTTGAGTCCTTATCAACTAATACAACTATTCAACAGCCACATACTACCCATGCAGATTTGAGTTTAAGATTTCCATGTTGTTCAGCCACTACAAAATATACAAAGATTAGCATTAAAAAAGTGCAAATAAACAATTTCAAAATAACATAGATTATTCCAACATGACTTGTAATTGCTTGGTGCAAGTGGTGTTTGCTTTCCCTTCTACATAATTATGCAAGCATGAGGAAGTCAATAACTGCCTCTGATCCCTTGTTCAAACTGGAACATCAGGAAAGAATTTAAGAAAATCTTTTTTCACAATGTAAAAAAAAGTTATATAGGAAAACTACCTCTTAAGACTTACCTGTTCTCCTCCCTCTATCACAAAAACTATTCTAATGATACTCTTCCTTTAGAAATCTCCATTTCTGCTGTAATTCAAATAGTTAACCAGAAAGTGAAAGGTCACTACATTCCATGACTGGTTTGCAGCCTGCATAAGACCAATGAGACTTTCAACTGACTTGTGCTCAAAGTTGGAAATTAGTGGCTGAAAAATTTACTAGATATTTTGGTTTTGTCCTCTGCCATACTGGCAAAGAATATGAGCAATGGTCTGGCACACATTAAGGGAAAGCAGCTACAGCATCAGTGTGCACCAGTGATTTCTGTGGGTAGCTGGAGAGGTCACTAGGACAGACTACTGAAACAAAAATGTGAATTCAGGATGAATTCAAACCAAAACAAAACAAAAAAAATCTACCATAAACTGTATGAATGGCTTTCTTAACTTGTTAGTGGCAGCTCTGAGCAAGCACTCAGGAACATCTAAGGATTACCAAACAGAAGTATCAACAACCATTAAATATTTTGTACTTTACAGAATGAAAAACATTAACACGGAAAGAGTATCAAAACATTCAAACAATTATTTCAGATCTCTTAATTCATAAAGCATTTCTCTAGCTTCTGGGACATCTACTGTTTTGATCTCTACTCAGCAATGAACTTTTTAACTACAATGGGTATATTACCTTCATTCACATATTTATACATCAAGCAAACGCCATGATACACATTTAAAATCTCACAAGCATTTGCAGCAGTTCTTAGTACCAGTCATCACTGAAACCAAGCTTGTGCTTGTTTCTCTCTTTAAAAGCAGACACTTTGCTTTCATGGACTTTATTTCCTGATTTTGGAGCTAAAAAAAGAGCATGCTATAAGAATGCTTTCATATATATATTGCTACCTACTTAGTAAGTAGTGATTTGACAGCATGCAATTAGTTTTTAAATCATCCAACAGATTCTTCATTCTTCTGACGCACACTCAATGCAAAAAGACCTTATACAAAAAGTGCTAAATTAAACAACAAAAAAACTTCACAACATGCAAGTAATCCTAGCCATTATCTACACAACTGTATTAACTATCAGAGGTCAATCAACACAGGAAAAAGCCTGAATTAGTAGAACATCACAATAACAAGCATAATTCTGTTAAGACTTGAACACTTCTTATAAGACATATTTCAAGTCTGGTTTTAAGTGATCTTTGCAGTCCATGGGAGGACTACTTAATAGGCTAAAATTACTGGTTTATAAAAGGGACTTTATTTCCTTGGATTAAGTTGGGTTATTACAAGGAGAACAATTATACCAACAGCTTTGGTAATCTCTTAGCAGGCAGCATACCCTTCTTGTGTCAAAGGGTTGCGAAATGCAAGAACAGGAGTGACTTACAGTTTTGTATCAATACAATTGTTGGTGCTGTTGCTAAATAAACCTTACTGCATTTTACAAAGATCAACATTTTATCCATACTACACACGAGGGAAAGGAGTCAGTTAAGAAAAATGAGTAGTTCAAGTTCATGGAAAGAGACAAAGATACTGACAAGGAATCCAGTTCTAAGGCTCTGTGCACCAGAATCCACAACTCTCTGCACTTGAAGGAATGACCAAGGCATAAATCAAAACACAGGCCTCAATCATGCAGCCAGAAGCAAGTCTGCAGTCAGCAGACTCAAAGCAAGACTAGGTCTTAAAGCATTAAATCCTCTATATGCTGAAGTGTCCTTGAGGCACACTCTTTGGATAACTTACAAAATAAATGCACAAAAATATACAGTCATATTTAAACAGTATCTTGATCTAGTATAGTCAATGTTGCCTTGAAGAGATACAAACAGAAAGCTAATAATTCTCTTAAGCATTCTTCCTTACTGCTTCGTACTGGACTAGCTCGTATCCTTATAAGTTTAAATAATAAATTACAAATTTAAGCCAGCCAGAAGGACTGATGCACTGTATTGCTCCTATAATCTTGGTTAGGTTGTTGAATCTTAGAAATTTCTTTGGAACCACAATTCTGTTAAAAGTTTCCCTATAATAACTAAAGCTTCAAAGCAATGACTTACAGATTAACCTCCCTTAACACTACAGGGCACAGTAAATAAAGTACTGGGAGTTATCTCAAGCATATGTAAGTTTAACACTACACACGAATTGCAAAAATTACAGACCTAACACCTGAACACTCTGACAGACTTTATCCCAACTTTAAAAGTAAACACGCAATAGTAGCACAAACTTTACAAAGAATAAGTACGCTGTCAGAGTTTTAAAAAAAAATGCAGCTCTATTAACAGGTTTTTCTGTTTGTTACTCTAAATTTAATCATGTTATATATTCAATTCAGCCTGAATGGATCTATATCACTATTTCACAGAACACTTTGCGTTCTACTTGTGATCTGACCTCCACATGCTCCCAACTGTCTATCTACATATTAATATGCTCTAAAACCACAGTATCTGAACCTAATCTCTATGGTAACTGTAAGATTTGTTTACATGGAAAAAGAGAATTAGAAACGTATGTAAATTTAACTGTCATTTAAATAAGTGGTTTTTTCTTTGTGGGGAAAAAAGCTCCCTATACTGCCTCCTATTTATCTTGCTTCCATCTCCTGTATCCCCAACAGCCAATGAGCCACATTTGGAAAGTTCCCTATCATACAACTTCAACAGCCTGTTGTTGTAAATTCATAAATAGTTTACTTTTAATAAGACAGACATATGCAGTTATTTTAGATCTTAGCACTTGTTAAGGAAAGATCATCAGGAGGGCAATTAGAACATAATTTTTAAAAAATACTGTCATAAAGTCACCGAAGTAAAAAAAAACATGCTAAACCTTTAACAGCTATACAGAAAGACTTCACTGCTCAGCAAATCAGATCAATCTAGAAATTAAAAGAATCTGTTTCATTTACCATTTCCAGCAGTGAATATAGTACTGGGTACACATTTTATATAATACTCATTCACAGACAGTAAGCACAACTCTGATAGTGGAAGAACCCATATACAGACTGCTCTTTTTTATTAATAAATACCAAAGAACTGACGCATCCCAGGTTTCTAACAATTGTTTTTTATAAGATTTACAGCATTTTGAAATGAGATTTACTGCTGCCCAGCAGGACCGGGAGCTGAATTACATGGGGGTCATGGTAACATAAATGGCAGTTTGAGCAAGACATATCAGCAAAATTGTAAAAAAAACCCTAACAAACCCAGTTGTTAAAAACGACTTTTAGGCACACAGTTCTTTGCCACACACAGAAGAAATCATTCTATTCCACCACTACGATCTTTTTTTCTATAATGCTTGCATAATATACCAAACATAAATAGTCTAGAAAGGTCTAAGAGACGAAAAATGCATGACAGTGAGGTACATGAATACTACACAGCACCGAGAGGAAAACTAGAACCTGTCTGAAAATCTTTCCGCACCTTACAGCAATCATTTCACTGCAGAGAATCTCTAACATGCACTCTCCCCGCTCATATCAAGATTATTCATGCAACAAAACTCCTATTAACGAATAGAAAGTAAGTAAATCTGCCCTCTATTCAAGTAAACAATGTTGTAGAGCCAGCATTTCCCCCACAACGTTACTTTCTCGAGCAGGGTGACTGTGCCCTGCTCCTCCATGAAGCAAGCTCAACCCAGGCAGCCATGTCCTTATTCTCCTACAAACAATGTTTCTGAAGGAGAACAACCCCTGTTCGAGGAACTTACAGCCTCCCCCAGCATAACGCGGTGGAGCAAAGCCCGCCCAACGATCAGCAAACGAGCCAAGGCACCGAAACACGGCAGTGGGGGCGAAGCAGCCCGCAGTCTGGATCTGCACCAGCACCGAGCCTCGCACCGGGGTCGGGACAGATGGACTGACAGATAGGACAGCGTTTCTCCATGCAACCGTCCCTCCTCTCCCCTCCCAGGCACACGAGCGGGTGTTTTACCTTCATGATGAGCTCAGGCTGCGGTAAAAGCCTCGATCGTGGTTGAGCGGCCGAGGCTGGACCTGGAATTTAAAACAAAGCGCTAAGGCACCGCACCAGCCGCTCGCACCGGGCGGGGGGAGGGGAGCCAAGGATCGGGTGGGGGCGCTGGGCTCCTCCCGAAACTCCCCCTTTATTTCCCCGGATCCCCCCTTTTCCCGCGGCTAACCCCCTTCCCTTTTTCCTCGGCCGCTGTTTCCCCCCCCGGCTCCCATACGCCGCGGCTTCCCCTACACTCGGTGCCATTGACGCCATTTCTGTCAGAGGAGGAGAAACTTGCCACAACAACAACCCACCCCCGGCTGCCGCGGGAGGGGGGAGGCGCCCCGGCCGCCTCCCCGGGGCGCTGCGCCCCCTCCCCGGGCACCGAGCGGCGGGAGGGGACCCG
>VZRR01008422.1:0-38442 GCA_013398015.1 Oreocharis arfaki
GTTCTTTTCTCTGTTATTGTCCTTCTCTTTTCTGGTGCAGCATCATGCAACCAGAATCTAGAGGAAACAACATATTCTGCACACATGAATTTTGTAGTACCTTTAACATAAAGGGAAACAAGAGCCAGCAACAACTTAGCTCAGAAGGGATATGGATAAGTACATCACATGTGAAGAGAGATAAGGTAATTCCTAAATTGGATGAATAAATGATCTGGGGTGGATCATACTAAAATCTGGAGGTTTAAAATGCTTTTCAATGTATCATAGCTTGATAACATTATATAAGCTATATATACACCACAATGACAGCAGGATGTATTAGAAACTTTGTTGTCAACTGTTGATGTGTGCATAAGGAACAAAAGTTTGAGGGTTTTTTTTGCTTGTCTCAATAAGTAAAAGTTATTACTGAGGTATTCCTAATTACTGCTAAGTGTAGTAACTAACATAGACACTCAGTGTTATTCAGTGACAGGCGGAACAGTGGCCTAGAGAAACTCACTTCTAGCCAAAGGCTATTATAACTAATTTTTTAAAATTTCTGCACAAGTTCTGAGTTCTTGCAGTAGCAGCTGAATCTTTGGAGATGGCCTTCAGACATACATTTTCAAATTGAGCACTGAATACTCAGAAAGTGTCAAGTTCTACTCACCTTAACCTGGATCTCCAGAACTGACTGAAATTATTTGCCTTATGATCTGTAGATTAGATCTCCTGTAGGTAACACCACTCAGGAGATCACAGTGTTAGTGAGCAGAAGTCCTGCTCTTTAATAGAATGTGTATCCCTGTCAAATATATGGGCAAAGTTACGTACCCGAACTGTCAGGTAGAGATTCTGCAAGAACGAGTGTGTCTTTCTTATGGGGGTGAAAAAAAAGGTTGATTTTTTGAAGGCATTAAACTCAAGGCTGGAGGGAGTCCTGAGTGCACCACCAGCACCAACCAGGGGCCTTTCCCTACGTTTCCCACAGTCCAGGACCCTATCTAATGCCAGCTTGGGGCTGCTAGTCCCTGCCCCAGGGATGATGTAAGAATGCAAACTTCCAGCATTATCTCTGATTTTGTCTGCTGCAATGATGTTGTAGCTAGCTTCTCTCCAATGCTCTGTCCTGGATGGATCCATGTGTTCCAATATTTATTCTCACTGGTAAAATCTGTCCACTTTCAGCGACTACATTTACTTATAATGACTGAGTAAATACAGATCTTAATCCAGCTGTTTAAAACTTGAACCTTGATCTCTGTCTTTCAACAATTACACTTTCAATACAGGCTGAAAATAGTAAGTGAGAAGGCAGAAAAACCCCCTAACACTTTGAACATGAGAGGCAAGTTATGAATTTATAAATATTGTCTCTTTAGTACCTTTCTTATTGTTGGTTGCTTATGTGAGATGTGGTCTGAACTGAAGTAATTGACACTCTTTCAATCGCAGACCACCAATTACAGAGAATAGAAAATGTGACTCACTACATTTTAGTTTGTTTTGGTCTTGTTTCACTTAGTGTCTAGATAAAAGTAAGAGCAAAAAATAGCTAAAAATGTCTTTATTCTATTTATGCTTAGAGAGCTGGCATGTTAAAAAACATACAGTATTGCCGCATTTCAGATAACTTCGTAATTGTTCATACAAAAAGAGATCTATACATGAACCCATGTCTATGTAATTTTAGTCAGTTTCATTGGAAAATTTAAGTCATTTGCTCTTTTGCAAAAACCTTCAGTTAACAGAAGTCATCTCAATTTTGACCAAACTATAAAGACAAAATCAACTGACTCTTTGGCTCAAAAAAAGCACCAAAAACCAAGTAAGTAAATATGATAAAAAGGTTCAAATCTGGGAGATGAAAGAGATAAACATGGAATAACGATGTTTAAAAATATGTCATTGTAGACTAATATTTAAAAAACAACACAAGAGGTATTTAAATTTATATTATGCCAAAATAAAAGTACCTAGACCATCTCCCTGCATCCTCCTTAATCATACTTACTATTCTCTATAGTCCTGTTCCAACTTCCTTTTTCCCCATCTTAAAAAGCTCTTCATAGATGAATGAAAAAAAGCTAAACAAAGCTTCCTCAAAAGAACTTGTTATGGTACATGTTATTCCCTTATATTTACACATCATTTATTGTGTCAGATCAATGCTTAAAGATGAAATAAATTTCTACTAAAATTCATAGTCTCCTTGGTCTACAACATCTCCCCAGAATGACTTTCTGGCTATCACTTTGTGATTTGAAAAGTTGCCCATAACTACAGTATCAATTTTTATTCTCCCAGGTCTTCAAGGACAGTCTGCACACATTGCACAGTCCCACTAACACTTCTATAGGGGGTACAATTTTGACCAAGGGTTTTAAAAATGAGTTCCATATGTTTCTTCATCTACTATTTAGGGTGCATTCCTAAGTTCTTAAAAAAAGTTCTTGCTGTCAGTTTATTATTCTTCTTACCCTTTCCTCCCTTTCTTTTAAAGTAACAACATATAAATGATGGCACCCTCAGTTCCAGCTGTACAGCTCTGGAGACTGTATTGGTAAGTGACTTCCTGTGCTGGTTCTACACTTTCATATTAAAGAACAGTTTGCTAATGAACTTTGTAGTGGACAGTAAATATTGACCATATTTTGGAAATTGTTTTTTACAGTTAAAAAGTTTACAGTTGAATGTGCTTATCTTTTGATTATTAAAAACAACAAAAGAAACCTCACTAGAATTTTAGGTTTAAATTCTTCCTAATCTTCTCCATTTATTTAATATTCAACATGGAGAAGTTTTTTGGTTTTTTTTTTTTGCTGAATCTTAAGATGTAGGCTCAGTGTTGTCTGCATATTATGTAACTGTGCAAGTTCATATATTTGAAAGTACTTGCACAATGTTTGATTGCAAAATTCCTTTTATTCCAGCAAATTATTTGTTCTGTATCTTTCCATACATAGTGCATACTGAAAAAAATCTGTCTCCTTTACTTCTGGATGAAATAGAAGTTTTGTCATTTTGTTTCCTTTCAAGTTGAAGCCTTAAATTTTTTACTTTATAAATGTGACTTTCACACTTGCTTAATACTTTATTTAATACCTACAGAATTTATATAATCTGAGAGACTAAGGAATCTGATAAAAATCATTGTCCATGTTGTGCCACAAAAACTCCATAGGTCCATCCTCAAGAATTCATTGTATCATTTTAAGATGGTGCTTGAGGTGGAACAGGAGCTTTAAAGAAGAGTACATGTGAGAAATTACAAAATAAATTATGATCAGCATGAATAATTTATTCTGCCTTTTCTTTATAATAAAACACCATAATCACAGATTCTAAACAGGAGATGGACATACTAGAAATTGTCAAATCTAAAGGGAGCAACAATTAAAAGAGAGAACTGAAATTCTGGTTTTAGTCAGAACTGCATGACATAATATTTCAAAATCAACCTGTACAATAAAAATGCAGAGTTTGTAGGATGACATACCATTGGTTATTCTAGCATGAAACTAAAAATTGAGCAAATTTGGCAGGCCAGAAAAAGGAAAACCACAACATTATCAGCAGGTCCACAGCAAGTTGCTTTAAAGTGAACACTGTTCATTTGTACCAAATAACCCTGTAGCTGTTTAGTAGATGTTAGAAGGTAAACTCAGGTAATGACAGAAATTACGTGTGACACAAATGTTTTGAAGTTACTAGACTTGAGACCAACTGGCTTGCAGAGTTTCAGATGCAGAGATATGTAATTTTTTAAGACAGGAAAAGGGCATGCAATATACTCTATCATTACATAATATTTATCATTTTAAAACTGTCATTTCAGGGCTCTCTATTGAAATTGAGAGGTATCACTTTGCGTTTGTTGTCATGCCTGGAATCAGACAGTGTTTGCTATTTTGCATGCAAGATAATCTATCCTTGTTCATATAACTGTAATAGTAATTAACATAGTTGTACTCAGACAGTGACTGATCTGATAATTTAAAGGTCAGATTGTATTGTTAAGATTACAGCCCTTTGACATGGTTACTGCTTCTGGTAAAAGGGAGCTGTTCCCAAGTGTGCCTGCGGTTTTTCTTTTCTGTTTTTACTCTGTTTTTGTTGTTGTTTGAATTTTTAAAACGTGTGTGTGTGTTATAAACCATCTTTCATAGTCTGCCATCTTAAATGCTTGAGGCAGAAGTGTGGTGCTTAATTACAAAGTGTCATAAATTCATATGCCATTTGTAACTTTAATGGCAAATCATCAGTGAGATTTGTTCTGCCAGGGCTGTGGAACATTGAAAGCAGAATTTCACAAGTTAATGGCCTGCCCTTTTCTGACAGCACACCAAGCTTTCACACTATTAACTAACACTTTGCTTCACTCAACCACTGAACTGTTGACAAAAGCACTTTAGCAAGTCTGAACAGCAGAAAAAAATCAAGTAAATCAAAAGCCAGTTTGGAATGAGGCAGAAAAACAGGGAAGAAAGATGAATCAAAGGAAAAATTTTAACAAGCAAAACAAAGCAACTTGGTATGCTTTGATAAACTTTATCATTAATGCATCAATATAACAAATAATACTTGTTATAATTTTTCAGTTTTTGAATAGATTTTCTTCTCAATACCGAGGAAACAATCTTTGAATAGTCCTGTATTATTTCAGTTTTATTTAAAGGTTTGATCCTACATAGCTGAGGTACTGCTTATTTTATTCAACAGGGTTTGAAACATGAAGAAACTCTGAAATTTTCCCCGTGGAGATAACTAAATTTCACAAAAAACCATTCACAATGGAAATATTGATTCCTGTAAGGATTGCAGAAAGAGATGCTTTAAGAGCATGAAAGAAATAGTAGTTTTGTATTAATAAATAAAATCATATGTTTAGATGCAATCATAAAAATATAATTTGTTCAGGTGCAGCAGGTTTCTAACACATAGAGACCTTAGTTTGCAACAATCTATCTAGAATTGTATATGTGTATGTGTTAAATATATGCAGACGTACATATTTCCTGACCACAATTTACTTATGTGCAATGACAGATCACTGAGAAAACTGTGTATGCTATTTTATCCAGAATATTCTTGAAAGTGTAACCTACTTCTTCTTCTGTAGCAGAGGCAACATATGAAGATTTTGCTGAAGTGCAGGATTGTACGATTACAGCTTCAGACTGAATTGTGTATAAAAATTAGCACATAGAAGAGCCCTG
This sequence comes from Oreocharis arfaki, assembly GCA_013398015.1. NCBI lineage: Eukaryota > Metazoa > Chordata > Aves > Passeriformes > Paramythiidae > Oreocharis > Oreocharis arfaki. Next base: position 5,205 of record VZRR01008422.1, read on the forward strand.
CAAAAAGACACAAAGTTTCTGACCCAGTACATGGAATCTTGTGAATATAAATGCTAGGAAATGCACCGAGTTTTTACTTAAGTGATCAACATATATGCTCAGATTTTCTGGCAGATGTCCCCATTCTTTTAGTCAAAATGATTTAACATTTTTTTGTAATCATGATTTATAATGTTTTCTTTGCCATTGAATCAAGCAGAATTTCTTACTCTCTGAAAGCACGTTGGAATTCTGCGCTGGTTTCAGTGAGATGCCTGTGTTACACATGCCCATGAGAAGAAACTTAACTTCCTAACAAAATAATTTCTGTCTCTGCCTTCTTCTGTAGCCATTGTAATTTTCTCTGAATAAACACCAAGAATTTGCTGCAAACTACTACACTGATGGGTTTGCTACATCCTATTTATTGGTTGGTTCAAATGATTAAAAAGCATCTGAGGACAGGGAAGAGAGTAGCAGCTTTTTCATTTATATTGTATCAAAATTCCAGGTTTGGTAAATTTTGACATCTACATAGATGCCTTAGACTCCTTGTAAAACATGACAATATGAAACAATATTATTTGCAAATTAGTTAAAAATCTGAATGATGTAATGAATATGACATGGGATTAACCATGTAATTTCCGAGGAAAGTGAAGGGGTCACAGCTGCCTTCCACAATTGCAAAGCTAAGGCACCGTAATGAATCAAACTTCAACTGCTAATCCTAAACACGTCACACGCAATTTAAGTACTTAGTACACATTTTTAAAGTCAAGTCACAGTATGACAGGTGCCAGAGAACCAGGAAAATGAAAAGGGATGTAGGTGGGTAATAAGAGAGAGAAGTGACAGAACAACCCAAGGATAAAAAAAATAAAAGGCAGTTTAGCTGTCAGTCAAAGTTTCCTGTGAGATATTAACAAACTTAGAGATGATTACTTTCTAGTTGTTTGCTCTTTGTCCAATTTGCCTCAATTAAGTGTTTCTGGAAAGAACATGCAGCATCAAAGTTCATAATTAATGATATGAAAATTTTTACTTAATATCTTCTTATTCAGTCATGGACATAAAATATTACTGCTTTGTGATTGTCTGTCCACTTTTTTTACTTTTCAGGCAGAATTCTTCATTTATATATAAAGGTTTTGCTGTAAAATCACAAGAAAAAGAAATGGGAGCATTATTGATGACAGCAAGAAATTTAAAACACTTAGATTTAACTCTTGAGAAACGGGGTCTTGTGATAAACTTGGGGGCAATTTTACTGTCACAGAATCAGTCAGCAAAGAAAATAAAAGTTGAGCTAAAGATAGAAAAGTTGACAAATACATAAATGTTCCATATAAGCACATGCATAACTTTGGAGAGAAAGTAAATATATTTCTCTAGCAGATTTGATGTGGAATGTGGAGAGACATCAAACTGAACAAACCCCCTCAGCTCAGTTTAAAAACAGCAAGACTTTGAAAAGGTCATTCTGTATACACAGATAAATGTGTTAACTCTCTAAATAACGTTGTTTTCAGAGAGTAAAAATATTGCAAACAATAAAAGGACTGTGTGATACAGGACTGAAAAATGCCTTTGTTAGATACCCCTGCATTATCTGAAGACAATGTTGTAAAATTTGTATTCTTTCATATTCAGTGCATCATATCCAAGTCAGGGTTAATTGAGAAGACTACCTTCAGAAGACATGGTGAGCTAGAACTAATGTCAGACAGTAACATTAGTCTCTGATCTGACTAAAATATAATATGACATTCTCTTGAAAATAAAAACTATGCTTGTATAAGAGTGTAGAGATGAGTGAAATATCATTTCTATTCACATGAGTGTTTTCAAGCATTTTTTTAAAAAGTTTGAATAATTTGATGAGTTATTGGTTTCTATTAAAAATAAGTGTTTGATGTAATTTCATGTATTATTGCATTTTTGTTCCCATTTGAAGCAGTAAGGCTGTCTTCTTTTCTTCTCCTACCAAGTGATCTTCCTGAATTCACAACAAAAAGGTATGATTTACTTTTTACACTCTGTCCAACTGTTTCATTACTTTCCCTGATTCTCTGTAAAGAGGTTGACCCTAGAACTGTTGATTCCATGACAGAGAATTCTAGCCTCTCCATTTATACTTGAAATTTTTGACTTCCTTGTATACAATCACATAACAAAGAAATGTACTTTTGTGCCCAATATTTAATTGCAAGAGTAAGAGACACTAACCGGACTATTTTTTTTTTCGTTTTTGGCAGACACTTTATTTTGTGATTTGCTGATCCAAAATGAAAGTTTAATAAATTCTTTGCCTCTCCAGAGAATCTTATTCCTCCAAAACTCAAATAACCAGTAGGTCATAAGGTCAAGTATATGAAAGTTATGTTCAGTCTTTTAGAACAAATCAAGTATGCAGTTAGTGATTCCTGAGCTTTTGGGAACAAAGTGTGAAACATTTCTGCACAACCAAAAATAACACATTTCTCTAATTAGGCTGGTTAATGATGTTTACATTTGCATAATCACCACAATGCTTCCATTAATTTTTGCATGTTTCACATTTTTCTTTCCATTTAGCAATTTCTCACATTGTTTGTGGGGCAGCGCGACAGATTAATCCTAGAATATTTGCATTTTTCTATAAATAGCATTTTGCATTGCTAAATAAATACAGAGTTCAGTGGGCATTTTTGCCTGTTCTGCTAATCATTTGAATGTATGTATTTCTGTTACATTTCCTTTGTATGTTGAAATAAATAGCTCCTAGGCCAGAAGCTTTATGAATCCTGCCAGAAACATCTGTAAGAAGACTTCATTAAAATAATGCTTCTCTGTACAACATTTTTTTCTTCAATAACATAAAAAAGTCATTTTACTTTTCACAAAACATGGCCAAACTGATAAAATAAAGCATAGAAGACAGTAGGAAGAAAGAAGTGTTCACTACATTCATTTGTGAACAAAAAAAAAGAATTATAATAAAAAGACTAGTGTTATTTACATTAAAAAAAAATCTCAGAAAGAATGGTCAGCACAAAATTCTTCCTTAAGAGACTGGTGGTTAGGTTCGCATAACATATCATAGACACAGAGCATGTTGAAAATGCTACTAGAACATAAAAATCAGTAACAGTAGGAATACGTTAGTCACTAATTTAAAATTATACTAAAAAACAATCATTCTAATTCTACAAGGTATCAGGTGTTGTTGACAATTTTCTGCAACAAAAAGAAAGAGTTATGCATATGCTATACATAATATTAGTTTATACAGAATATGCGCTTATGACTGTAACAGAGACAGAAACGACAGCAAAAACAGAAAAAATATTTTTAAAAGATTAAAAAAAAAGAGGCAGAGGAGGGGAGGAAAAAAGACTGAATGGAAGATACTCCTGGTTTAAAAATATTACTTCTTCTACCTGAAATAATTTTTCACATGTTATAGGGCAAGTTGAAACAGCTTGCTGATTTCTGTAAAATCTACCGTGAAAAAACATGAAATTGGTGACCCAAATCTCTCTCCCTACAACTGGCTGATGACTAGAACCGACACAAGGAAAAGTTCTAGGGATTATGAAGGCTCTGCCAGCCTAGTTCAGCTTCCATTATAAGTGGAATATCATCCTTATTTTGACTGTTGGATACATCTTTCAAAACTACAGGCACATAAAGCCTGTGTTACACCTCAGTGGCAGCCATGCCAAAACTTTAGAACTGTTTTAGCTATATAGACAATAAACTGAAAAGTAGAAATCCAAAAACATAAAGAAAAATTTCGATTTGAACAAAATGCCAGAAGTCTGGAAAGACGCATAAACACAGATAAGGAAGCTGAATTTGAATTCATGAGATTATTGAGCGATGAAGCATAATGAGAAAAGACAGAGAAACCATAGTTGCACTTTCATTTGGACAGCAGAAGCGAAGAGGACAGAGTATCGAAAATAAATTATAACCTTCCATTATTTTAAATTCATGTATCTTACATTATATGTAAAGGAAATGCAAATTCTCCTCTAATACCACACATATATATATATGCACATATATATATACCAACTTTACTTAAGTTGGTAAGAAGTGAAAGTCACATCTATCATTGTGTTATGAGTACTTTCTCTAGTGTGAAGAAATGTTCATCTTTCAAAAAAGTGATTTTTATAAAAACACAGATATAGATATTCTTGTTATTTATAAAAAAGGATTAAAATTCTTCAAGTCCATTGTATGCTCACTCTCTTAAAAGTACCCAACATCTAAAGAGATCTTTACTTATGACTGTCTTATGTTTTGTGTGACAAAACTTACTAATGACATTTTGTTGCAAATGACTGTTTTAAGGTTGCTTAAAGAATCCCTGGCAAAGGCATCAGCATAAACACATCTAATATAAAACTTAACAGCACTAATCAATTACTTAAGCTAAACAATTTAGCCAAAGATTCATATAGAATTTACTATAGCACAACAGCAACTCACTTACAGGTCTTCACAAGCATCTCATTCTTGGTATTTTTCACTACGTATTTTAAATGTTTTATTATTACTTTGTAGAAATTCTGGCAGATTTCAGAAAGACCTAATTCTCCTATATGCAGTGCTTAACTCAGTGGTTTGGATCCCATTTTTCAGGCTGAGCATAATCAGCCACTGAAATGGTTGACCTGTCTCTGCTAAATTTCCTGTTTGGGTCTTTCATAAATGAATGTGGCTTATTTAAACATTCTTCTTTGCTTTTGTCATTCTCATATATATTTAGACTTCATACTTGACATGGTGTTTTCTTTTATTTTTGGAATCATTTCATTAGAGAACATTGGCGCTCTTTACCAGAACAAAAATCCATTTGGTATTTTTCTTCTGCTTTCTGTGATGGAAATTTCCACTCAGTTTCACTGTCTAGTTAAAAGGTTGATGCATAAAGTACACTTATTAGCATTTTACCTGGATGCTACCTGACTACTGGCACTCTAAGTTTTGGGTTATCTTCTTTCATATTTTTTATCTATTCACTGCTCTCTCTTCGAGGCACAGTGCAAGTCACCTGCTTAAACTTAAACCTTTTCTAGGTACTTGTGCTCAAAAGTAGTGAGAAGGAGAAGGAACTTGTGTATTCTCTAGAGAAAAGCATAAGTATTGTTCATTGATCGTACTGTAACATGAGAGCTGAAGTGGAGAATCACGTAGGTTAGGTCTACTTCAGCAAGTTAGGCAGAGCAGTAGAAACGGACTTGTAAATCAAAGCAGTTGTTGACAACTCAACATCTACCATTAACATGTTTCTTGTGGGGTTACTTCAGATTGTCCTCAATCTGCTTTCAGGAACTGAATGGCATTAATAACTGAAGGTCACTGGGTGTACCTTTTCCATGCACCTTCAGATTAGTTTCACTTGAAATTAACCCAGTTGTGTGTTGTAAATGTTTTTAAACGCGCCCTGGCAGCGGCGTGGCAGGTCGCGTCTGTCCCGGGAGCGTCAAAGGCGCTCGGAGCGTTCACCCCCCGGCAAAGCATCAGCTCCTCGACGCGGCGGTGGAAAAGGAGGCGAGGAGGGTCTTCGCATGGGTTCCACAGAAAAAGCTTTATTTAGATGCCATCAGGAATCCCAGGGGCCACGGCCCCAGGAGGAGCCCAGAGGCAGAGGCTCCCAGGGGCAGCAGAGACCCCAGAAGAGGAGACAAGAAGCCCAGAGGCGAAGACTCCCGGGGCAAAGACGCAGACACACGAGGGCCATGGGGTCTTATACGGGGAAAGGGAGGGTGGAGAGAGCATGAGAACCAATGGCCTCAGGGCACACGCGTGGTACATGGGCGGGCAGAGGTACAGGGGTGAACAGGGGAAACCCGAAGGAGTGCCTAGGAACAGGGGCCAATGGGAGAGCGGGGAGGGGGGAGCAACCCGGAAGGGGAGACACAGGGAAGAAAGGGAAGGGGGAATACAAAATCCATAGCAATAACAAAAAGAGAATACACAATAATGAAAAACAAGGGACCTTGGGAGGAGCTGATCCATTCACGTTGTCCTTAAGCTACTAATTTATTTACCAACCACCACAGTTGTGCTCTGAGACTCTCCTGCAAAGTGAATCAAAACATGGTATATGGGGACGTTAACACTAAAACCACGCTCCTAATAATGAAACTGTAATATAGACATACTCTCAACCACGCTCAAAAACTAAGACAATTTCAAGGACTAGAGAGATCTCAGGTGATGAGAACTTCATTAGATCTTTGAGTACTAAAACTGAAATAAGGAAAGAAGAAATTTCTCTTGTTGCATGTGCTTCTGTTGGGACTTTGAATCCTTTCATGGAGTTATGGCTGTTAAGAAGGAATCTATGGACCAAGTATGATAGACAGCTAGAAGTGGTCAAGGCCAGGTTGATGGGGCCCTAAGCAACTTGATCTAGTGGGTGACATCCCTGCCCATGAGAGGGTGTTTGAAACTGGATGATCTTTAAGGTTCCTTCCAACCCAAGCTATTCTGTTATTCCATGTTTCTATGTTCTCATAGAAAATTTGTTATAAAACCCAATTTATTAATACTAATATACATATATATTTTTTTAAAAATAGATAATGTATTCACTGGCATTTCTTCTACACTGTATTAAGGAATTTCCATTTTCAATACAGCTTCTTAACAGAATTTCATCCATTGCTCTGATTACAAATGTCAACTTTTAAGTTCATTTTCTCTGTAAAGTATTTACAGTCTTCTCTGATATTCAATATGAGATCTATAATGCTTAAAGCCTGAAAGCTTGGAATTAATGTGTTTTGTGTGAGAGCCTTAGTCATTGACATTTAAAACTTGCAATATCCACAGTTAAGGATTTTTTTTTTTTTGTGGTCAGAATTCTTCTCTAATTTTTAAAAGAAGCTGGTTATCTAATTCCTTATTGAGCATACTTCTAAGTGAATGTAATTATAGCATTCATACCCTTATTTATATGTGGGTCACATTTGGCATTTTTAATTTTTATTTTTCTACATCAAATATGCCCGCAGTTATTTGTTCATTAAGGACGTGAAAAGCTTTACATCTTAATAATAAATGTCTATATTTTTAACTTAGGGGATCCATTCTTTTGACAAATATCTGACGTTTCAGTGCAAATTTTACAATTCACATAATATAGCATTTCATTGCTAAATATGAATGTAACAGATTTTATTTTGAAATTAGACACAATTAGCTGTAGATAAGGAACATTAATTAATTTTTAATTTTCCCAGTGTTTATGTTTATTTGATATTGGCCAGTTTTTATAGAATCATAAAATCATTAAGATTGTAAAAGACCTCTAAGTTCGAGTTCAACCGTTGAGCAAGCACCACCGTGTTCAGCACTAAAGCATATCCTCAAGTGCCGCATCCAGACACCTCTTGAGCACCTCCCGGGACAGCAATTGCACCACTTCCATGGGCAGCTTATTCTAATGCCTGTCCACCCTTTCAGTGAAGATTTTTTTCCTCCTATCCCAGCTAAGCCTCTCCTGGTGCAACTTGAGGCCATTTTACCTTGTGTTGCCACTTTTTACTTGGGAGAAGCCCAAGTAAAGTCAGTTTTTTACCCAGTGAACAGTGCACCCAACCAAGCCGTGGGCAGCCAGCTTCTCCAGGAGAATGGTTTACTAAAGTCCACTAGATGGGTCACCTTGTCATAGAAGGATGTAAGGTTAATCAAGAAAAGTCAAGCAGTTTCGCAAAGTGCTGAATCTTCCATGTAAAATGCTGTCTTTTTTTGCTTGAAGACAGGCATGTATTGAGGGATCCAATCCACCATAAATAATATGTAGCAGTTTTTACATCTCTGCGAGGTCAATACAATTAGAGGAAACTACATTTCAGCCTTCAGAAATTCTCCCCTGCTGTGCATTTGTGAGTTTTCTCAAAGAAGGTTCCTGAAAAAGTGGTCCTTATGATATTCTTCTCTTTCCAATAACAGGAAAGAACCTATTGCAGTATTTTCTGGCTGAGATCCCCATTCTTAGAGCTAGAACTAAAACCTGAGACTTTGTATACATACATATGTATATGTATTCTTGTGTGTATTTATATGTGCGTATCTTCCCTTGTTTCATATATTCGTGGTATTCATAGAAAGGTTTACATTACCTCAATTCAATAGGAGTGCAATTTGTAGTAAAAACCAATCCTCTTTATATAGGTATCCTCAAGTTACCTACCTCACTACCAAATATTGGACTGTATCTGTATTGAGTGATGCAGCATCTCTACACCTACTGCAAGTAAATATGTATAATTTAAAACATGAATGATGTATATAATGAAAATGGTGTGTCTGAAACTACTGTGTCTGATTCTCATATCCATGCTTTCCAAGACTCTCATTTTGGATCTACACTGAAGATTTCTGTCTTGCACGCAGGTTTCTAGCTGGCTTCATCTTACTGATTTTAAAACTAATAGGAGAGGTGAGGGTACTCTCATATATACTTTATAAAATGGTGTAATAGCCAAGAAAATGGGATAACCCATACCTTTGGCCAAAAGCCAAAAGGAAACACATTGACCATCTCAATATTTTTCCCCTTCTTCTTTTCTTTTGATAGTTTAATTTTCCTTTTGAAGCCACATTTCTACATATAAAAGTCATGACACTAAAAAGAAAATAATTAGGATCTGTAAGGTGGTACCCACAGTAATAAACTGGTTTTGTCTCTTTAGGGCAAAATACATGTAAAACTTAATTTAGATAGCAAAGTAAATATAAAAGATCTCATTTATTATTCTAGCCATGCCCTGGGCTGGGTGCCTTTTCATATCTGCTTTCCTCAACCCATTCCTAATTTTGGACTTTACAACATTCTGGACACTGAAGTACAAATTGCACATCAATAATGCGATGGTTGCACAACAATAGACAATTCTTGCATTACCTGCAAATGCAATAACAGTGACTTTTTAAAAACAGAAAACGCAAATTCATAAGGAAAGTATTTCTAATAATCCCGGTTTCAGTTGGGATAGAACTAATGTTCTTCTTAGTAGCTGTTACAGTGTATTTTGGATTCAGTGTGAGAATAATGTTGGTAACACACTGATTTTTTAACTATTGCTAAGTAGATCTTACCTTAAAACAAGGATGACTCAGTTTTCATGTTCTGTGAGTGAGAATGTGCAAAATAAGTTGAGAGGCAGCATGGCCAGGATAACTGACCTAAACTGGCCAAAGACCATAGAATGTTATGCTCCATATATAAGCTGGTGGAAGCCACAGATTACTTGCTGCTCAGGAGTGGGCTGGGCATCAGTCTGTGGATGATGAGCAATTGCTGGATGGTTAGGTGATTTGCATTAATAGGAAATAGGTATCAGCTGAGTATTATACAGTCAGCTTGCCAAAACTACTTCTGCAATGCTGACATCCCTGTAAGAAATGCTAGTTCATTTAATGGTATAAATGAAAGATGAAGCTTTGCTGGTAACTGTCTAAAAACCTAAATAAAAAACCTACCAAAAGGGGCTTGCAACAATTTGAATGTGCTCATGTCATCATTATTATCAGTTTGGTTGAATGTCTCTAAGCTCACCAATCTAAAGTATTTTAGTTTCTTATACAAGAGCACTGGATTTTAAAATACATAGCTCTTGGTAGCAACTAATATTACAAGAATTAAAGCCTCTGACATTTCCATATCATTCATGCTTATTACAGACTATGGGTAAATAGTTGAGAGTAGCCTCTACAGAGAAACTATTTTTGTAGAAAAGGTCTAATATAAAAAATAAAATGCATTAAAGCTGTATAAGAAATATATGGTAAAATTACACACAGAAATTCAAGCATCTCTTAACTTGTCAGTTTCCATGGCAGCAAACAATTTGTATATTACCTAGTATTTTAGGCACAGGATTTTCTTTTTAATGATTTACAAGTATTCAGAGACAATTAGAATCTGTTATATTTTTGAAAAAGGAACTCTGAAATATTTTATTTTGTTGCATTATAAGATTTTTTAAAGGTTCTTGGGAATTTAAACTTTCTTTTCTGATTTTGTGCTGTGAATTTTTGTTTGTTTCGTTATTATGAAAAAATGGCATTAACACATTCACAACCTGCAAATTCAGAATTAGATAAGTTATAGAAATACTTATTGAGATAGGAGACAATGTGTCCAGCAACCAATAATATTAGTCACCATCAGAGACAGACTTGAGAGGTCTGTTTTTTCCACACCATTTCTAAATCGTAATCAATATTCAGATGCAGAGAAGGTAGAAAAAACAGTTTTTCTTCTTTAGCTTAAACGGATTAAAAAGTGTTTTGAGTTAAAGGAATATTTGAAAACTGATTCATCTGCAGTATTTATGTGACATACATTATCTATTACTATAATTTCAATCTGGAGCTTCACTGCATATGGGTTGAACATAAATGAAAATATATATGAAAACCTAAAAACATTATATATAGTGCATAAATTCAATATTTTTAAAAAGGAATAACTTTCCTACTCATTTTTTTAACCTCACTATACTATAAAAAAATAAAATCTTGATAGAATACGAATTTATGTCAGGGTAATAGCAACACTATCTATGTTGTTGTTTCTAATAAATGAACAGAACAGAAGGAAATCAGAATGTGGTATTTCTCTCTTGTATTTTCATAGCCTGGTTCTTTTCAAGAATTAACAGACTAAAGAAAGAATACAGACGATATTTACCATAAAAGGGGGAAGTCCAGACTAGATAGTAGAAAAAAAAGACATCACTCAAAGAGTGGTTAGGCATTGGAATAAGTTGTCCAGGCAGGTGGTAGAATTACTGCCTGTGAAAATGTTCAAGAAGCATTTGGGTGTGACACTAGGGGATAAGGTTTGGGGGTGATCATGGTGATGTTGGGTTGAAGGTTGGGCTAATTGACTTTGAAGGTCTTTTCCAACTTTGATGATTCTGTGATTGTCAGAAAAGTAACGAGAAAAGAAGTAACCAGGATAAGAAATACAAAGAAATCTACTTAAGTAGATCATGTTCCCAGGTTTTTTTTTTTTATGTCAGCAGAGAAAAATTTCCTAAGAGGCAGACTAATTTTGAAAATAAAGTAGAAACTTCTTTCAAGACGTATCTGTTCTTGTTTCAAAAGTGCCACTAGAGCTTGGAATTTTGCATATTTAATGTTTTATGGTGACATAAAAAAAAAAAGAAAAAATATTTGGTGGACATCATGTTCACTCAATTGTTGAATTCAATATGTATATGGAATTAATTTTTTGTAACTATTGAAAATTAAAGCAAACAGGTTAGCAACCTTTTTTCAGCTGCCTGGCTTTCAGCTGATTTACATTTGAAATTGAAATCTTCATATATTCAATTCCAGGTTTTGCAGGAAAATGAACTCTTACATATTTAGTCTTCACATTTTTATTGTTGCATTCTGCTTTGATGGTCTCATAATAAGGAATCTTGTTCTTCCATGAAACTATTTTCATTGACAGGCAAGAAACATTTTTGAGGTCATCTGTGAAATGTATGTGCTCTGTAATACTGAGCATATTATATATTAAAATAATATATTTTCTTATCCTTTTTTTTAATACCGAGACTCTTCAATTCATGAAAGCACCTGTCTAATAAATGCACAGTTGCACTTAGCTACTACTCAATTCAACTGAGCTAAGTGCATCAATATTCAAGCATATGGCTGATTTTGCAGAATTTATGTCATGTCAGACAATGATCACATTGTGGTGGAATGTCTGACTGATATGGGCATAAAATGAGACAGCTTTAAGGTTCCTTGTGTATCCATACTGGGAAATTTCAGGTGAAAGTAATTAGTGCATTATGTGACCTAATTTATGAAGACAATACATTTCTTCAATTTCCCTCATATTCACCAGAATGATAAGTATTCTGGATTTCTTAGATGAAATCTATATATTCCCTGTTATTTGTATAACACTGTCAAATATCCGTAGCATGTTCTTGTCCTCAGATAGAACAATTGTAATTAAGTCCCGTAGGGAATATTGACTTGTTCCATCTAAAATTTAACGGTAACACAGGACAATACTATGCTGAAGGCTTATTGAGGCTTAGAACTTACGAGGTTTATTTCTAGAGAATATTGCTGTTGAAGTGTAACATTTTTAATACATAGTGGAACTACAGTTATATCTCACACAGGACCTGACATTAAATCTCATTGTTCTCACAGGCATGCTGAAAAATTCAACAGATTATGACAACAGTATTGAGTTAGATAATGAATTTGAAGCTAATTGATTCCATATTTAAAGAACACATTTCATAGATCAATTAATTTCTCTAATTAGAAAAAAATTATAGTCTCCTTAGAAGTACTCTTTTCAGCAGAGGCTATAGAGTAGACATTACAGGGTAAACTTCTATTATAATAGAGTGTTTTACTATGTAGCCAATGATTATTCCCTTTCTTTTTCTCTACTACAAAGTGAATTTGTGTTAGCAGACCTAAGAAACATAGCAACCTAAGAAAAAATTCTGGAAATTGGATGTTTCAGCCAATTTATGTTGCTTGGTTTCCCTCTCAATTATAGAGCCTACCAGAAGATATTTTTAGTCAGTATAATAAATCATTCTTTAAAGAGATATTTGTATTGATGACAAATCAAAAGATTGGGAAGTGATTTTCATAGTGTTTGCATTAGTTTGACAAAATAATAAGCATAAGAAATATGAAGGATCTGAAATCTTGAAGTACTATGTCTGAGAGTTCCTGACACCCATGCCACAGCTGTTTCTTCAAGGCTGTGATATGAGAAAGAAAAATCAACTTTCTGCTCTTAAATCAATCTGAGGTTTACATTAGGCACTGATGCAGAATCTGCATCCAGTTCTCAGTACCGCTTATCTTTGACATTTTGGATCTATGGTACAATTATTATTCCTCTGATCATTAGAACATATCTGTTAGAGTTGTAGGAAGCTCAGGCTTGCTTTCAGAATTGATTGAAAAGGTTTTGTTTACTTTCCAGTACTGATAGTGCAGAAGTATGTAAATCCTCTATTTTTTCATAAAGAGGGACAATAGTGACTTCTTGATCCTGGAATCCTTGTTCCAGCAGAACTGAAGACTCTTGTCCCAAGAAAAGTAGAAGGAATAGAATCCATGGTAGAACTGAATGCAAATGTAAAAATCCCTTTCTGAGGATAATAACGATCACCCAACTCAAGAAAATATTAATTTTTGCTCACTGATTATACAGATAACTAATAGGAAAGTGGGATCTATTAAGTATCCTCTGTATCTGGACATGGATATACACAAGGGTTATGGTTATTTTAAGAAAAAGAAAAGGGGCTTAAAGCAAGAGCAGAGACTTTCACATTTTTCGTTCACCATCTAAGTCCCAAGAAGCAAATCTGCTAAAGTCTGAAGGATTTTTGACCCCATTTTTCCTCATGACTGATCTAATTGCTGGTAATCACAACAAAAAGCTCTCTATTTTCTTTCAGTGAGAAGTGGCAACATTTCTCTCATCTGCCAGCCAGAAAACAGCAGATAAGAAAAAACCTTAGTATTCCAAATAAAATATATTTGATAATAATCTGATAGGGGATAATCTTCATTATAAGGGAAAGATTTGTTGGGTCAGAGCAAAATTTCACTGTAGGTGAAAGTGCAGCTTCTCAAGTTGAGAAAATCATTCCAAATCTATTGAAGCAATTAAGGGATTTTGCTCTTCCACATGCAAAACATCATTTTAAGTTTAAATGACTACTGATACTGTGGAGTGAGGTTTCATGCATAGTTTACATCACCTGTTCCCACTTAAATCTGAACATTACTTTCTAACCCCTTTACTAGGATTAATTTATCAGGATAAACAAAGCATAGTGGTCATCCTACGAGCCTTGGGTTTTTTCGTTTTGTTTTTTTGGTTTTTTGGGGTTTTTTTAATGTGAGAGAAAGGAAGCAAATGGGAGACCTGAGGATGGTTCTAGAGGAAAAGGTTGTGCCATAAACTCTTCAGCCCCATGGATGTTTATGCTTAAGTGTACTCAGTATAAAAGAGCTACAAAGCTTGCAAAAGATATTTTAGACAACTGTCTTTAGCTTCATAGATTCATCCTATGTATAGTCTGTCAATATATTTTTTAATATTTGAAAAATTTGCTGTTTCAATAAATTATTTTTGCTGAAGCAGAATTTCTAGAATATTCACATTAAATAGGTTTGCAATACTTAGTGCATGCTTTAAGCAAATTACTTTAAAAATGCAAACATATTTTTCAGTTTTACAATACAGCATTAGATTGCTTTTTTATCTAGTTTTTTGCTTTTTTTTTTTTAATTCTATACTCTTTTTGTAAGGTAGCCTCTTGTCATTCCTTTTGGAAATCATGATAATAAAGGAGACACACCAAAGAGGAGAAAGAGGTTTCTTATTCATTACATCTTACCAATATCTCTGTGCCACCGAGTAGAATATTTGTATCAAGTTAGATGGTCATACTTTTCAAGAAGTGTATTTATTAGAAATATTCTGCAAGCAGGAATATTTTGAAAGCAACTAGGTGATGCACAGTTTCACAGGAAGCAATATGCTTTATGTAGTTCAACAACAAATCAGAAAAAAATATTTGCTCTACTCCCCATGATCCTTGTCTCAGTGGGTTAAAGCAAACAGTAACAAATTTCACCTTTTAGCACAAATAGAGCTACTTAAGACAGGAAGCTTGGGGGGGGAGGGGCAAAGATAATATTAGATTAATAAGGACAGACTTTGTCATTCATAGCTGCATCTCTTCATCCATCCTAAGCAAATAACTCTTCTAGTGTATAGAGATTACAGTGGCATATACGCAGCTGCAGGTTTATGCTATTTGAGCTCAGATTGATTTTTTTAATGAGTTAAAAAGTAGTTGATAGTTACTTGTTTGACCTTTTTAACAGTTGATAAGAGAGTCCACCAGAAGGCGCATAGCAAACGTTCCTGAACACAGAACACAGGGTGTGAGGTGCGGCCTTAACAGTCCCGGGGAACCAACACTTCCCTAGTTCTGCTGGCAACACTGTTGCTGATATAGTCCAGGATGCCATTGCCCTTGGCCACCAGGCCCACACTGGTTTCTGTTCAGCTGGCTGTCGATCAGCCCCCCCAGGTCCTTTTCCAACAGGCTGCTTTCCAGCCGCCCTGGCGCCAGGCTGTAGTGCTTGTGTGACCCAGCTGCAGGACCCAGTACTTGGCCTCAGGCTGGTGGCCATGGACCATCATTCCAGCCTGTCCAGACCCCTCTGCAGAGCCTTCCTGCCCTCGATCAGATCAACATTCCCATCAAACTTGTCTGTAAACTGACTAAGGGTGCACTCAATCCCCTCATCCACATCATTGACAAAGGTATTGAACTGGACTGGCCCCAGTGCTGAGTCCTGGTGAACACAGTTTGTGACCAGCCCCCGGTTGGATTTAACTGGATCTAAGGAATTAGATTTAACTTTCTAAAAAAAGGCTGATCTGCAGCTCCTGGTACTCTTAAAGGGCTGATATGATTACATTTCCATCACCAAGATATTTGAGATACCAGCATATCTGGTATATACTGGTGATGTCATGCACACAATCTGCTGGATTCTCAAGCTACTCATCCACAATTGCAAGTTTCAGATGGTAGCAAAATCTGAGGAAAGGAGAGATGAAGCCAAATAGAAGATAATATATTTTGTAATCATTAGCCATATATTTAAATTATTTATGTATACAATCCTTCTCCATTTGATTTCTGGAAAGTACTTTTGATTTCCCAATGACATGACCTCATATCTGAGAAGACAGACTTAGAAGAACTTCCATCTTTTACCTGTCCAATTCTGGAATGTCCTTCCTAATTCCAGTTCCTTCCAAGATGGAAGCGTTATCTCCTGGCACTTTAGACAGGTCAATCCTTTTTTGTTAATGATTTTTGGTTTTGTTTTGGGGGGGTTGTTTTTTTGTTTGGTTGGTTTTGGTGTTGTTGGTTTTGTTTTGGGGGGGTTGTTTTTTTGTTTGGTTGGTTTTGGTGTTGTTGGTTTTTGGGGGTTTTTTTTTGGGGGGGAGGGGGGGTTGTATTTTGTGTTTTGGGTTTTTTTTTAATTTCTTTTTATTTGTAGCAGGAATATGGGCATATTTGTTTGAGGAAAGATCTATGATAAATGCCTAATTCTTCCTTCCTTTTATTTTACAATTCAAAGCTATAGAATATAACTATCTGTTATCTCTTGACAAAGATGGTTCTTTCACCAAGTAACTGTAATTCATTAACTTTATTGCAGCATTGAATAATTAAGAAGGATTTCATTGGGTATGGTTTTTAAATGCTAGATATTGCAACACTAAATCTACACGTGCTTTCACCACTTAAGTCAGTATAATTTTAAAGTAATCAATCAAGATGAAGCCTATATGAAATAAAGATAAGTCATCATGATTTTACAGACTTAGCAGCCCAATGGAATGTACTGATCTGATACAACCTGCTGTAATGATCTTGCTTTTTGTTTGCTTGACATATCCCAATTTATAGTAATGAAATTTTGTCATCTATTTAACTAATACCATTCCTTTCCTCTTGCCTTAAAGAAAAGAGGCAGAAATTTGAGATAGAAAAAAGAAAAGTTTGCAATGTACATAAAGTGAGGTTTGTTTTTGTTTTTGTTTTTTTTCCTTTATCTTCTACCTAAATACCTTAGTACATTTGGATAGAGGATTTGTCACTTGTACAGTGTACCATGATTTTTTTAATATCCTGTTCTAGTTTCATCATTTTGGTGTTGTAATTAATTTTGTCAACTTATTACACAATATTACTGATATGTTTTTTGTCATGTTCTTAGCAACAATACACTGCAGGAAGATTTTTTAAAAATGTAATGAACACATCAAACTCCCCTCTAATTTTAAGAAGGCAAGAATGAAGAAGTAGATCTTGCCTGCAGAATGGTAGAACAACATGCAAGTAGGTTTCTCAGCTCCTTATGGAGATGCTCCACATTCTGTAGGCAACCGCAAGGAAGCCTGATGTTAGTGGGGGCTTTTTTTTTCGTTGTGGGTTTTTTTCCGTTTAGGTTTTTGTTGTTGCTGTTCAATTTTTATTTTAGTTTTTATGTGGTTTTTTTTCTTCAGAGAATGAATAGTCTTAATAAGTGAAAGTTTCTTTGTATCACAGCCAGGAAATGAGCAAAGATGGTCATCAGTCAAAACTTCAGAACATTTCTCTGTAAATGCCTTGAAGCTAGGAAGAAGTGTGAACATAACCTTCAAACTTGAATGTGGTTGCCTCACCCTCTTTCGTCTAGCCAGACTTCATGACTGGATTACACTCTATAATTCAAATATCAAATATCAAAATATCATGGGATATGCCATATGACTTTAAGAGGAAAGTAATTTAGCTCTTGTTGGCTAAGACTTCAGTTAGAAAGTCTTAGGAAAGAAATTCCAGTTAAGAAGTCTGGAATTTGCATAAAAATGCGGAGGGTATGTCTGAAAAAAGGCAAATGCCCAAAAGCCTAAAGATAGTACTATTACTACTACTACTACTACTATTACTACTACTACTACTACTACTACTACTACTAATAATAATAATAATAATAATAATAATAATATTTCCAAGCTGAAATCTCAAAGCATTTTGGGATACTAAATAATGAACTGGAATTCTAGAATTCTACTTGATTTTGAAATACTAAAAATCATATCAAATAAAAAATCTAATTTCAAATATAATCCAGAGCACATTCATTATAAGAAGAAAAATACATCCAAGCTGTATAGGTTTGCAGATTTTCTAAATTACATTCACTAATACACTGAATGTGATCATTGATTGTGCCAACAAAACACACAGGTAAACTAGCATAGGTGAATGTTTTAAGGTTCACCTGGTCAATCTGGAATCTTGAAATTCATCCACACTGATTTGGATGGGTATTATTTGGCTTTAAATGAATGAAGTCGTATTTTCCTCTTTATGAACCATACACAGAGAAAGAGAAGAATCTTTCTAGACATGGACATTTACCTTCTTCCTCCAAATCTTTATATTATGCTATCTGGGTCCTTATTGTTGTGCAGTATGTTACAAACAAGAGAGAGAACAAGCTGTTTAACAGTGTAACTGTTTGTCCCTGGAGAACGCAATATTCCATGAGATGATATTCATGGAATCTCTTAAGTCAGTTGCTTAAGAGGTCAGCTGTCCCAGTTGTGTCTCTCCCAGCTTCTTGGGTGACCTCAGCCTCTTCTCTGGTGGGTTGGTGTGAGGCAGAAAAGGGCCTTGACTCTGTGTAGGCACTCGTCAGCAGTACTGAAAATATCCTTGTGTTATCAGCACTGCTTTGGACACAGGACACCTCTCTTCCATGGCACCATTTGGGCTGCTATCAGGAAAGTTTCAACCCTGGGAGACTGAGTATAATGTTATCTCAAATAACACATTTTTCATATCACTAATTTCCTGGAAATTCACAACAACACATTTGTGGTTTGAATTAGAGTAATAAATTTACAGCCAGATTTCCAGAGGAGTTCAGTATGACACCAAAACCAAAGATGACTTTCCATCTATCAACAAACACGGCCTGAAGTGTTAAAGCTAATTATGAGTATTCATTTCATCCAGTATCTATTTCTGCCAACAATGTCCATGAAATTGAATGGGGAATAACTGATGATACTTTAAAGATATTTTTAGAGAAAAATAAACATATTAATAAATACTCTTTTATAAAATTATTTTCTGCATTTTAATTTTTTTTTTAATTAGAATCTTAGCTACAAGTGTAACATTGTGTCTCTTGCAGAATCAAAGGAACCGTTTTTATTATAGCTTAATTTTTAAACTAATTCTGGACTTCATTGTCTTGATTGCATTGTTTTCTACAATGACCCAAAAACTGGACTCTTTTTTTCTGTGTTCACTGAAAAAAGGAAATGTCAAGAAACATCTGCTGTGCTTAAGCAATTTGTTCTAAAATAATTAAATTTTCATGTGGGGAGATACTAGGAGTTTTTAAAAAGCCTGAGCTTACTACCAAAACTTGAGGGTATTTACAAATGTAGCATGTGAAATTTAAGTCCTAACAAGTGAATTTTCTGTTCAGTTTTTTTACTGACAATGAAATGCTGCTTTAGACACAAAAGTGTTGTCTTTCTGCTCCCAAATACCTTTTTTTTCTTATTTCCTTTAAAAAAACACAATTATGTGAATAGAATTGGAAATTATTTGCTGTTGTATTTCTCTCCCACACTATTCAGTTCATAATTCCATGTTGCTTTTTACTTTTTTCCAGCTTCTTACAGTTTTTTCCACCGATTTCTCCCTGCTTTTTTTCTACTTATGACTTAACAATGCTTTGTAAAATTGTTTAGATTTTCTTTGTGATACGTCTGGGATGGGGAAAAATACTTCTTTCAGCACAGTCAGTGGAACTGGGGTGAAGCTGATACAGCAGAACTGGTAAAAGGGTTTTGTAAAATGAAATTACAAAGAAAAACTTCTCTTAGCACTCGCAGCACTTTGTTGTATAATTACTGATAGAAGGCCTGTCTTTGAGGCTCAAGATCACTTCATGGCTCCCAAGAAGGTAGAATCTGCAGCAGCTGCAAAAGCAGCATTTTTAGCTTTTGGAAGGAGCAAGAAAGCCTTTTGTAGTTTTCAGGGATTTTTAGTTTCCAGTTCTTGTATTTTTTTTCTTCCCAGTCAAAACTCTTGATTAGCAGACTGTGGAGGATCGGGTTTTGTCCTCCAAGCTGGGGTCATTGGTTCAGAAAGACTGATGCAGAACAGTCTGGTTCCTACTTAACTCTGTGAAGGGACATTTTGTGATTATAACTAGCCACTGTCATCACCACTTAAATTGACCTATGTGCCTTCCAAAGCAGTAGAACTGCTCACCTTTTGAATATTTTGAAGTAATATTGAAAGCATTTCTAATTTGCATGCATTACTCTCAGTCACTACACACTGAAATCAGGGGATGAATAGTGAGTTGCAACAGAACATACATGTTTACATGTGTGTCTGGGAATCAAAAGCTTCTCCTTGTTTAGAAGACTGACAAATCAAGCCTATTTCAAACTTTAAAACGTAAGGTTGCTCAATTCATTCACTGGTTATATTAGTGGCTAGTTCTCATACATTACTGATCCCTGACACTACACACATGAAGCAGTCAGTTCTCAACAGCCACCTCCTAAACAAATGCCCTAACTTTTGGAGGACTGTTGCCTGTGAGATGGACTCACATTGCAGCAGTTCGCAGAGATCTGTTGCTTGTGGGATGGACTCACCCTGGAGTGGAGTGAGAGAGCAGCTGCATGGTACTTGTTTGCTGGATTAAACCACAACAAATGGTTACAAATTGTCTGATAATGGCTGAAGGAGGCACAACGAGACATTTATTCATTCCAAATATAATTAAGCATTGGAGTAGGCCGTCCAGGTACACTTCACAGTCTCCATGCTTGATGGTTTTCAAAACCCAGCTGGACTAATCCCATCATTTCAGCGTTGACTTTGTCATGAAAAGGATGCTCAACGAGATGAGAAGTGAATCATCCTTTTCTTTTTTTTTTTTCTCTGACGTATCTTTGAACACCTGTATGTGACTGTTTTTAGAAAACAAGTTAATGAATGAACAAGAATTTTCTGGATGAGAAATTTGTCTAACACCCCAGATAATAACAATTACTTTCCTTTAAAACTTTCATGGACTTTTTAATGAGTATTATATCAAGATTTCGAACACACTATTTCCAGCTGTAGAATGACCCCTTGAACCATGAGGGGATTCACATTCACAGCTTACCAGAGGGAAAAAATTCAGTTGCTGAACTACTAACATATGTACCTGAAGCTGTTTGACTCTTCATCTTTCATTTTCCTCTACGAAAGATTCATATTTGGCCTGACACACTACTTAGCCTGTGAGATCTGAAGTCATCACAGCAAGAGATCACACTGATATAATTTGTTTCTTGCTTGATGTGCAGTTCCTATTAGCAGAACATCAGTCCTTGTGCATTCAGCAAGCGAAAAATAGACACTTTTTATTTCATGTTCAATCAATAATATTATGGATTGACTTCTCTCTTGAAATATTTATGGAGAAAATCCATCTGCCTACCTATTAACGAGAACCATTCTCATTATTTGTATTTGCAGTTTCTGATTAATGTCACACAAATCAAATTACTGTGTGAAAATGGCTTTGATTAAAGCAAAATTAAAAATCCAAACAGTTTACAGCAGTGGATTTTTATTTCATTTCCTAATGTGAACCTTACCTAGATACTACAGCAGACTACTCATTTGATAAGATTTCTCTTTCATCTCTGTGACTTCCAATTATGCTGCCTTCCTTCAATTCACCTTATGCTCAGTAAAAATTGTTACAACTGGAAGTTTTATGAAATCACCACTAAGACAACTATAGGAGAAAAGATATTTATTTAACGTATCTTCCAGCATCCTGGAAAATTAAAGAGAATTTTAACGTGAAATACTATAGCACAACACTTGACAAGGCACAATCTTCTACTGACAGATGGATTAAGCATTGATAAATTTGGCAATGATGAATTTGAGTTGGAAAAAACTGTATAAAAAGTTTCCCATCAAGTTATTTCACTTTGCTCCATAATTTGTTGCCTGAACATTATAGTATGATTAGAAGTATGTCCGGGAAATGAAACCAGTGTTTAGAGGATTTTTTGTTTTGTTTTGAGTTTTTTTTTATTCCATAATATGTATTGAACAGAATACTATACATGTTTTGGTAGCTTGTAGTCAGAGAACAAAGGACAAAATTCATCACCTGAGCCTGTTTAAAACAAACACAGCAGCCATTGTGGGCTTCTGAAACTAAATTATGAAGATTATGGAGATTGGGTCGGTAGTTCTTGCCTCTCTTTCTTCAGTAAGACTCCCTGCTATCTTTTTAATACATTTATTTGGAAAGTAATGCTCAAGGAGTCTTCACCCAGGCTTTGTGGTCTGACTAAGGGCTGACATCATTGTGAGTGATGCAGACTAGGCTTACTGACAATCTCATTTGCAAATGACGGGATAGGTCATCTTCCTAGATTCAGCCCAATTTTCATTACTTTTCTGATGAATGATACTTGACCCTGGGGATGGCCCAAATGAAAAAGAAAACAGAACTGTAAGAAAAAGAAATACTTTGTGGTGTTTTATTCTTTCCTCTTTACTGTATATGCTAAAAGTATTACTCACAATAAGAGAAACTGGTTTTACAAGGATTAACCACGAAAAATGTTCACATAGGCTGCTACATAATTTTAATAGAAGTTTTACAGTGTGTACAATGGTAAACTGTAAATACAATGAGTGAATAGCACAATAGCAAATGCAAAAAGCATGACATTTTCTAGGAAATCTAAGTACAAAATCTAAATATAATTTTAATAACATTAAATGTAATCCTTTGAATTATGCATTTCTCAATTAAAGTCTGTAGCAACAAACATAAAATGATTCATTATAAAACTACAAAATCTCTGGAATCGAAAATTGCTTTCTTGGATAGCAAGATTAACATTATCATTTGATTAGCCAATGCCCAATACTATTTTGGATGAGATTAGTTTCCTTTTAATTACCCATGTGTTCACAGTTTGAGGTACTTTATTACATGCACACTTCGAACCACATCCATCTCTCCCATTACACCTTTTCAATTACAATGAAAGTAGAATAAAATTACATTATTATATTCACATTTTAATTTGTACTACAACTATTAATCTTTTCCTAGCCTTTAACCAGCCAGATGAGTATGATGACATAGAATTATTTTTCTCTAAGCACTCCTTCTGTTCTGACTAGAATATTTTGTTCTATTTTGAGATGCAGGTAAAAACCACTTTAGATTCCTTCATTCATTTATAGGTATATTATCAAGGTAGAGGTATGTTTATTATTTAACAGTTTTCAGTGAGTTTTGAATTCATCAAGTTTAATTCTATTGTTTTATTTTCAAGTCAGAACTCAGCAGAAATTTCAAATGTGATACACAAAAATTAATGTAATCATTATGAAATCACAGGAGTATCAAGACACTAGGAATATCATATGATGGGCAACACAGACCATATTCAGCTCATTGAATTATGTCTGATCCAGCACCTCTTTATATATCACATTCTTTCCATTAGATCTTGTGAAAATTTTAGCCTTTTGAATAAGACTTTCTATCAACTGCATCATGGTAATATTCTTGTAATTCCTAGGTTACTTTAGAAGGCGTTTTCCAACAGAACTGAATTTATTTGTGAAACATTGTCAAAACAGATTCACCAAGAAAACTAGGTGGTTAATTCCTACTGAAATGAGATCATAATGTTTAAACTGTTTAATCAGTTTTGATACCCACAGATCAAACACAGAAAAATGTCTTGGCACCTTTAGAACAGGTGAACTTTAATGGGTGTTTAAACACCTAAATATAAATTAGGTGACTAATTTACCTTCACCTAGCCATAAATGTCCAAATCCCAATGAGTTATTATCTTGCATCTGTGGTAATTTTCACCTGAGATTCATGCCTTCACAGGTTCTGGGCATTTAGTCCATCTCAGTGTAGTTGGCATCCAAAACTAATAAGAAATGGAGCCTTAATTTGTGGTTGGAGGTAATTCCCTTGCATCTACTTCATCAGCATTGAAAATTAATACTAAGCAATGCTGGGTTTAACTTACTTCCCAGGCCAGTAATGTTTCTGTTCAAATTCTCAATACATAATAGTACCTGCTGATTTGAGGAATTTCCTGCTAATGTAATCTAAATATCATGATTTCATCAGTATGAAGGGAGAATCTCTGACAAAATCTCTGGCTTTTTTTTTACAGCAGTTCCCCATTGTAGAAATAGTGACATCTACTGAGACTGTACAGCCCATAAAACCTTTCTAGCCCTTTAAATCTCGGACCCATGTTTCTTGCCCAGTGAATGTTTAGAAAAGAGAGAACCAGACATACAAACAGAAAATAAATTGCTCTGTAATAGACAATAAGCTGTGATTAAGGCCAAACATAAACCTGAACAAAACCCGAGCCTAGATGTTAATGTCATCTATTTGTGAATGTTCCACCTGCAAGCTAATTAGTTTTAATTCTGATGCATAAGAGTAATCATAAAAATATTTAGTACTTGTGTGAAATTGAGTAAAAAATCTCGTACACACACACAAAAAAAGCAAAAAAATAGTCACTAGTTTATTTAACTTAGATTCTAAAGTCAGGTAGGTAACTAAAGATCTGGAAACTAATGAAATCTTTAGATTCTTGTGCACAATAACAGAAAATGAGATGGATGTTTATCAGATTCTGTGGTTTACTAGATTACAGTGCGCTTGGCTGAAAAGGTTTTCCATTTGTTTTTATTATGGCCATACCAGAAAATAAGGTATGAGATGCTGTGTTCTAGGTTAGGAAAGCTAGAATATGCTCTTTATTTTGTTTATTATCAATATATCATCTGAAAATTTCTCTTAAATGACTTAACTTCCAGAAAAGAAAATCAGTTGGTTCAAGGACGCCAAGTACTTTTCTGTGTAAACCTTGTTACTCTCTATTACATTATTTCATATGTACTGTTTCCAGATAATGAAGAGTCCAGAGAAAAATCAGATATCAGAATCAGATATTAGTGGCTGGCATTGTTCTTTGGTTTGTTTGTTTGTTTTTATTTTTAGAATTGAAGTGTGCTGAGTTTTTCTACATAGTCAAAAGGTAGGTAACCATTTGGAATAACCACTGAAAGAGTGAGTTATGATGGTTGTTTCATCGTACAAGTAGATGAGGACATCCTAGTGCTACCTGTACCTTGGATGGCAGCTTTTTTTTACCACTTATTCTTTCAAAATTGTGGTATGCAGGTGTATCATAAACCTGAAAACCATGAATTGTGGCTGTAAATAAAGACAATATATATCACAGCAGCTCTTCTAAAATTAAAGCAGCCAAATATTCTCCTTCCTTCTCTCCAATCTGAAGGCACATGAGATGACACAGAAAGATAAAAATAAATTATCTTGCATTCCATGTCTTAGACAGACCTTCAATTCATTCAGCACTAGTTTTATTTGCTTATCTTCAGATTTCTAATATGATTTACTGGTGCAGTTAATCTGGAAAAAATATATATGTAATTCTTTTTCACACTTTTGGAATTAAATAACACTACAAAATCAGTTTCGTTCCTTGATAAACTCTGAGATAATCTTTGTTCCATATCTCAGATCTACTCAGTTCTTTTAACATGCCCATGCCATTTACCTTCTCATTTGAGCAAGGAAAAATAATTTTCTCCCTGCTACTAGACTGAATATAATTTTTGAAACTGACCCAGTGCATCACTTAGTTACACTGCTCTTGTTGTCTCCTTGCAGATTAACTGTAGGTCTGGTAGATTAATTGTTCCTGATGGAAAGTCAGAACAAACCCATTTTCTATGCCATTCTCTAGGAAGTTAAGCCTCAGTGATCCTACCTTCCTTTTATTCTGTCACTTTTCTTGGTTTTTTGTCATAGTGTATAAGAGTTTCTTGCTGTATAAAACGAGTGAAGACTTTGAAGTATGATGGCCAAATTTGGGTCAATAAAATAAAGCTCCCCACTGTATAGACAGCTGAAATATAAGAACGTATGTCTAAGATCCCACAAGGGATCACTGAAAGAAGGACTTTCACCTTTAAAAGTGTAGTATTTTTAGTGTTATGAAGAATATTTAAAACCTTGTTGCCTACTCCAAAAATCTCCAGCATAGGCAAGTATAATGTCTGATCATTTATACTTCTGAGTACACGTAAGTGATTCTTCAGTGATGGTGTAAGAATACCCTGTGAAAATTCTTTATTTATCAGAAATTTGTCTTAGTGCCATTTCAGGCAAATTACACATCTTAACCTTGAAGTCCTATCAGAAGAAGTACTGCAAAATAAAAGTGACCTAAAGCAATAATAACAATAATAATAAGGAAAACCAAATGAAATAGATCTCAAGAGAATCAGTAAAAGTCACTAACAAAAGTGGTAACCCTGTACCTAGCCTGAGACTTGCTACTTAGTGATTCTTATTTACATCATAAGATCTTCACAAGCAACATTTGTGAAAGTGTTCAGGATACTCTAATTTCTGCATGTCGAAGTCAATGTAGAACAGGTATTAATAGATCAGAGAAGTTATATTTATTTCTCTAAATAAAAATAATCTGATTTCATATACTGTGTATTATACTGCTAATTAAAAATTAATCTTTATTATCGTCCTAGAAATGGGGGAGTTTTATTTGTAGTTTTATTTTGCAGATACCTATGTGAACATATAACACCTTCTGAATATGAATGTGTAACACCTCGTGAATCCTATGGGATTCCTATGTGAGTCTTTTAAATCAATATATGAGGCTGGAATCAAACCATAACAATTAACTTGGAAATGCTGGAAAAGCTCAATAGACATAAATATAAAATACTTGCTGAAAGTGCCTTGGAATTGGGATATTAGATTAAGTTGGGATATTAGATTAATTTTTTCCGTTTTGAAAATTCCAGCCCTAATATATTTTAGTTAAAGTACAGCCACTGTTGGAATCTCTGAGAGCCTTGTCTTAATGATATTTTAAAAATATTTGCCAAAGTCGTACTATCTTTCAGGAATTCTATCAGATTTTGCTAAAATATTCCCACCAGTGTAGCCTAGCTCCTCTGCTATTTTTTATCATTCACTAGAAGAATATTCTAAATTTAATGATCTATTCTGGAATTCCCTTTTATTTTTCAATTAGTACCATAAGCTAATACAGCACAAGTATGTCTGAAGCGGTAAATTTCCTTTATTTTGATCTTTCTAATTCTGTGACACACCTTTCATAGCAGGTCCAAATGGCTTCAGAAAAATGTAGACATAGCATTTTCCAGTATTGCCAAGTTTTACTTCAGTGGACTCTGCTCATAAGGACAGATGAATTTTAGCATATTGCTATCCAATTATGCAAACGCAACCTCAATACCAAAGCTACTTGTACATTTGGCCACCTGACTCTCTGCTCATGTGTAGTTATGCCCTCAGGCACCTGTGTGCCTCTGTGGGTTTTATCTTTTATCTTCAAATGATCTAACTCTTCAGTGGGATTGTGTCTTATTTTAATGTTCCCTTGGAGTATATATACATTTATGGAATAAAAATGTAAGTCTATATGCATTACAAAGTGCACTGCAAACAGTCTTAGCCAGCTCTGTCTGAATAAATTTATTATTCATGTTCCTGACTTCATTTTTCAGAAAGTCCTTTTAGGACCCACAAACTGGTTATAGACAAACAATCAACTTGTCTACTCTAACAAGTTAATTCTTTTCAGCCCCTTTGCTCTACCTACCTGTATACCTAGGCTAAGTCTAAGACAAATTCAAGTTAGATTGATCAGTGAAATAATAAGCTATCTCAAATTTATCATAAAACAGCATGGGCAATTATCACAGAACGGTTCCTGCATGGTAATTTCATACTCTAACGTGTCCTACAGTAATTTGCATGTGCATGCTGATGCAGAAATACTCTTATGACTGAAAAGCACACAAGTCTTTTAATTTTTTAGAATTAAAATATCAAGATCACAGTGTCAATTCTGATGACCAAGAAGAACAAGTTTACTCCCGTGACTCTCCTGGGACCTCTGGAGGTCATCTGGTCCAATATACCTACTCAAGCAGGGACACTTGGAGTAGATAACCCAGCACCATGCCCAGGTATCCTTTGAATATCTCCAAGCAGGGATGTTTCACTTGCTGAGCAAGCTATGACTGTGTTCAGTCACCCTCACAGTAAAAAAAAATGTTTCCTTACGTTTAAAGGGAATATTCTGTTTCAGTTTGTGCCCATTGCCTCTGGTTCTGTTACTGCAGACCAGTTAAACACAGGTGCTGCAGATCCATTTGTAGCTGAAGCTCAAGACATGTTTATAGGATAGAATTGAAAATGTAGTTTAGTCACTTCCTGGTTTTTCTACTAAGCACATTTCATAGAGTTATTTCAGATAACTGTGCCATATTAAAAATGCACATTTAAAAAGGATGGGATCTAAGACGTGATATACGTCTGTCTCTTCTATTTCATATCACAAATACGTAAGACACTTGACTGACTGAAATAGGAAAAACCTGACTGCATATTTTTTCTTCTCATATTAATTTAAACTCAAGATCAATTTTGCATGACAGTTAAGAACAAAATGATAACTGTTTTGAAAAATGTTTTATAACACCTGGAAAACTAAGACCAGTATTTCAGTGATCCATTTTTCCAGTTTATCTTACATAGGCTTCTATTGGTTCTTGTCCATTAGCACTTGTCTGTTTTCTTCCTTGTCTATGAATAAAGTAAAATGAAATCCTTAGCATGCATACCATAATTTATTATGAATTGATGATATGTTCATTTCATGCACCGCAAAAATGAGAAAACATTATGATCATGCTATGGTTATTGAAGCCTCTAAAAATAAGAATATTTGCATAAAACAAATAAATTTTGCTAGGTACTCTATTTCATTTTTTGCTGTGATTTTGGAAGATGTGGGTATACCATATATTATTAGGTAGATCCTTGTAAGTTAAGCAACATATATAGAAACAAAAAACCCCACATGTTTTAATTATGTCTATTTAATTGCACACAGAATGGGCACACTGAATTCAAGAGACAAGAAGTGTTAGAGGGTACCTGAGGAAGTTCAGTAAAATACAGTCTGCAGTTTATCTTTAAAATATTCAGTCCTGGAGTAAATTAATCACCTCTCTTGAAACTTAAGTTCATGAAAATATCACTTCAGTCTAAAATTCTTTATGCTACATATAATGTAATTTGCTGCTTATATTCATCTCTATCCTATTTCTTCACCGAGAATATTGTTACTATGTTTTAATCCTTATTTACAAGAAACATTTTTTTTCCAAATACGTATTTTATAAAAAGTTTACTGCATGCCTCCAAAACTTCTCTTTTCTTCTTGTCACTTTTATATTTACTTGAAAAGACACTGTAATAACTTACATACAAACATACTTATGTATTCTATACTAAATGTTCATAGAAAAGGAACAGAAATAATGAATACCAAGGGTCACACTTCTTTATATGAAACAGGACCAGAGAAGTAAAAAGACAGGGAAAAATGAAGTCATCACTATGATTTCTATGGCAAATAATTAACAGGTCATCTATAGCACTCTTGAGAGCTTTATGCAGCAAGCAGGTCATTCTTAAAAACTGAAATGTGACCTCTGTAAGTTCAGTAAGCAGCTGATGATGTTTTCTGTTTCTGACTAAGCTCTCTGGGAAATCTTATACTGTCAAGGAATAGGAGCCAGCAATGGAAAAAGGCCAAATTTAATAAAAAAATTAAATATGATAGTAACGAAACAACCTGAAAAAGGAAATCATTCTATTTCTACATATGTATTCTAAAATAGCATCCTGCCAGGTTGTTACTGCTGTTTGATTATGATTTTATTATTCAGTGCCAATAAACAGAAGCACAGACAGTTCTCCTTTATGCAAAACTCCTTTTTGCTTAGATTTTCAGAAGTGCAGAAGTGTCATTAGGATTCCCCGATCATTCCAGCCCTGCTTGCCACATAAATTCTTCTAGGAAACTGGGAATGAGAAGCTAACTGCGAGCACCACATTGTACTGCAGGAATTATCTGGATTGTCAAGTATCTGTACTTTGAAATTACCTTATGGTAGGGGAAGGAACTAGATATACCAGTGAAGTATCTAATTAGGAATCGTATTTTTCCATATTGTAATGGCCCCTGGCAGCAGAATAGAAAAGAAATACTCCTGAATCTGTCTATATTTACTCAGAAAGGTTTAGATTCACCCCTCAAAGTCTGTGAGCAAGGAAAGAAGTGGAAGCACTATTTGTGTACAGAATAAGTGCCACAAAAGTAAAACTTAATAATTGGTTAGAATGTTTATGTAGCGAGGATCATCTTATTTTCCTATGAGAGGGAAAATTCAGCTTTGGTGCTTAGAATCTTTATCAGTTCTAAGGATGCAGTAAATTCTGTATCTGTAACAACCAAACAAAACAAAGCCCAAACCATAACTCCTTTTAAAAGATAAATAACTTTTAATATAAATGTTGATGAATACCATAATAAATATTTGCATTAGTGATTTTACATCTAGATTTAAAATGGCATCTAATTTCAGCATTCACAGTTCAAATTGATCTTAGTGTAACTTTTAATTATAAAAAAACAAAAAATTAAAATTCTGTAAGAAATCATGGTAGTTTCCAGTTAATGTTTATGACATCTTTCTCTTTAGGAAAGTAAATAATGATCATCATATTTTGACTAACATAAAAAGAATGGACGTTACCCTAGGAAGTTTCAAAATGTTTTGGTGAGAGAATGAACTCAGTATTTTGTAAAATAATCCTTGACTGTCCTGGGATTTTACTATGTCTGTTCCCAGCATAACAGGAAAATCATCAAGTTCTCAAAGGGAAATGTCTAATCCTGCACCTGGGATTTGACAATTTCATGCTCCAGGAGAGTCTAGTGACCAATGAACTGCTGAAAAAAATGGCATTTTAGATGGACAACGAGTTGAACCTGGTCTAACAATATATCCTTGTGGCAAAAGAATCCCTCACCAGCCTACAGCAGCATCAGGAAGATGGTAGAGAGAGGTGATCCTTCTCCTCTAATCTGCACCAGTAAAATATATCTGGAGTGCTGAGTCCATTTCTGGGCTGCTCAGTACAACAGAAAAATGGACATGCAGTACAGCAAGTACACTAAGAGACCACAATCTACAGAAACTCTTAAGGGACTGGAGCACCTGAAATATGAAGAAATGCTAAGAGAGTTGAGACTGTTCAGCCAGGAGAAGACAAATCAGAGATATCTCATAAAAATATATGAATATTTGATGGAAAGGTACAAGGAAGATAAGACTCTCTTCACAGTGTGCCCCAGTGACAGAGAAAGAAGAAATGGGCACAGGTGTTGGTTGGTTGGGATTCTTTCTTAATTTCTATTGAAATACAGGAATTTCCTTTTAAAAATTAAAAAAAAAACCCCACAACCAGATCAAATAAAAACCAAAACCACCATTCAAACAAAATTTAAAAATATTTACTTTTACTATGAAGATGATCAAATATGCTAAAAAACTGCCCAGAGCAACTGTTGAGTCTTCCTTCTCAGAGATACTCAAAATCTGATGACATAATCCTGAGGAACCTGGTCTAGATTTTCTTGGTTTAAGCAAAATGGTTGGACTGGCAGATCTCCACAGGAATCTTCCTACGTCAACCATTCTGCAGTTCCGTAACATAGGTCTTTCTAAGGATATACAGCCCAATGTATATATCAATTAATATTGTTGTTAACAACACTGAATTGCTTACACTTGTGTATTGACAAATGCATGCTGTAATTTGTGATAACTCTCACATACATTAGCCTCAGTATGAGGTTTATATCTTCAATAAGATAAAAGTTTTATGTTTCAGACTTGAGTGGGCTTTTTGTCCTTAATTCTGGCACATTACATTTTCGTAATTTTTTTCTGTGACCGCTTCTTTAAAAGAGGCTTTTTAAACCATCCAACTTGATTGTAAAGCTGTTGTTCATCTCATCTTATTTTCAACACTTCCAGAACTGTGCTCAGCAACCGAGGATGCTGAAAATTTTAATGGTTTAAAAAATGTTACCACTATTTTTTTTCCAGGAAAGAACATTTCCACTCCTTTAAAAACATAACACCGCTGTTCCTATTTTGAGCACAGAGTATTATAGAGAACAGAGTATACCAAGCTACGTTCTGTTACTATTTTGCAACTAGTAAGCATATATTGACTTTTTTAGGTCAGTATTAAGCTTATTGACTGGAGGATTTAATATTTACAGTATTTTGCCAGAATCAATATGATGACCTTAAAGAGGGAAAGAAAATGTCTTTGAGTCAACTAAATAAAAGTGTTTTCTGTTTGTGCCAGAAACCTGCTGATATTTAAATATATCTGTGATGAAAAATATGGAATGTAGTTACAGTTAACAGCTCATCATTCTTTGCCTCCCGGAGCTCTGTATTTTTAAACACAAAAATAATTAGTACTCATTTTTAAAAATGATGGCACTTTGTAATAATATTTGATGTTTCAAATCCTTTCTTTTTGAGAGACAACTAATGTCACATTTGACTCCACATTTTTCAGTTTCAGAGAAATTATATTTTATTTTATGCTTTTCAAATATAAAGCATGCACCTCATTTTTTTCTATCCATTAGTGCAAATTAGGATCACCTCAAAGTAGATGGAATTTGTTCCTATTCATTTAGGCACAGTGGCTTAAAATGCCTTGGCACTACTCTCCAGTTTCAACTTTTTTAATGGGGATAATCAGAAAACTCCACAAAAATCCTGTGGTTTTTTTTGTGTTTGAAATCCCTATTAATTGATATTATATGTGAAATAGAGCTCAATGCAATACAGCACAGTAATGCACCCTACTGCGCTGTACTATGCATTGCTATGCTACGCTGTGCTGTGACTATTATCAATAAGGTTGATGGCTGATTTATATTTGTCAGTTTCTTTCATATGCTCTTTTATGTCCATCTTTAGAGAATATGCTTATGGATTATTACTCAGGTTGTTATGAGAATAAAAATAAAACAAGAACAAAATGTAAGTTTTGCCAAACAGCTTGTCTTGCCTTGTGCTAGCAGTGCTTGTTGCACATCATTCTCCAGACCAAAACAATGCACTGCATAGCTGGTTTTTTTAACATAAAAAAGTAGCAAAGTGATGATGCCATATCTTTCTATATTTGTATGCTTGTATAGAAATATACAAATACTAAATAATTATGAATTTTTAATGTTTATTGGTGTATTATGTATTTTATTAAATAAATCTATATTTTCAAGGGGTTTTTTAATGTATTTGCATTATGCACGTCTTTCATCTTTCAGCAGTTCTAAACATTACAAATGTCAGTGGAAGTCCATCTAAATGAGTAACCGAGAAAATTAAAGTGACTTAATTTTTCCTTCAAAATCTTGTCCACAAAAGTTTAAATATTATAACTGGTAATAGATCAGGTTATTCTGGTTTTTGTATTCTGACTTCAACTCATTTTGAGAAGATGTTGTAGAAAATTTGGAAACAGAGTTTGAGAAAAACCATCACTAAAATGTATAAGGAAGCCTATAAAT
>VZRR01008422.1:38484-62198 GCA_013398015.1 Oreocharis arfaki
CCCCCCCCCCCA
Organism: Oreocharis arfaki; assembly: GCA_013398015.1. Classification (NCBI taxonomy): domain Eukaryota; kingdom Metazoa; phylum Chordata; class Aves; order Passeriformes; family Paramythiidae; genus Oreocharis; species Oreocharis arfaki. The sequence continues at coordinate 38,497 of VZRR01008422.1, forward strand.
ATAAATTTGAAAAACATATTTTTAAAGGGAAAACCTATCATTGCTTGAGTATAAAAGAGAGTTTTTTTATTAATTTTCAAATGTTTTTAGAGATGCCAAAACCTAAATATTTTTGTAAAAACATGCAGCTACTTTGCTATTTAGTATTTACCTCTTCACATTTGATCTATTCATGAAGACATTCAAAGACATAATTTCTAAAATAATTTATAAAATAATTGAGGAATCAGTTTTAAATTTCTTAAATGTATATAAATTATTTGGCTGTGATACTCTCACCATTGTAAAATAACTGCCTTGTTAATGTACTTCATGGAACATCTTTAGGGAAAAAAATTACCTTTTCACGTTAAAAATGCCAATTTTTCTATTAAGAACCTCAAAATCTCCTGAGACAAAAATGGAAACAAAAGAGCTACAGAAATGTCAAAAGGAGCATTTCATGATGTCCTAAAAGCTTATTTACTCTAAGAGAAAAATGTAAGGGGAGAAGAGAGAAAGTGGCTGTAACAATCCACGGTACATGTGCTGTTGCTGAGATACGGTGTATTTCTTAAGGAAAAAATTTTGACCGTGTGTGATATGAATTCTTGCTCTCTGTTACAAGGAAAAAAATAAGATTTACAGAAAGAAAAAAATATTCCTCTCTCTCAAAGCTACATTTTGCTTTGCTTTCTTTCTCTATGGATGAAAACATACTTTTCCTTGTATTTTTATCTAAATTAATCCAAAAGTAATTAAAAGGTACATTTGATTTCATGTTAGTATGTAAAAAAGAGTAAAACATCATCAGAATCTGTCTTACTCTTTAAGGGCCCAAAACCACAGATTTAGCTCTTTTCTCTTGTCTTTTTACCTTTGCTTTTCTTCTACCTAAAGCTTTTGTTAAAGTACAAACTATATTTTTTCTCACCTTTTCAGCAAACATAGCATGAATAATGAGGAAAGTAAAAACAGAAGAAAAGCTGTACAATGTCAGGTGAACAGTTAATCTAGACAAAGGTACATTTATGATGACTCTAGCAATAGCCAAAGCAAACATCTAACGAGGAGCAGCAGGCACGCAATAATTTCCTAGGGTACTTCCTCCTCTCCAAATATGTGGCGGAAGAAATACTTTTTTCACTATTCAGACAGAGGTATTTTCTTTGTATTTGAAACTCTTGGATGGGTTTCCTCACCCATGTTTGTCCAACCTGTCTTTTGATGCCATGTAACGTAAATCACTATAAGGCAGATTGTGATTGATACTACTCACAGGAATATAGTGTTTGTTTCAGATGCTCCACAAAACCTCTACACATCTCTCAACATAGTAAACCAAACACCTATTAAGGCAAAGAGATGCTTTTTTTGTTTTTTCTTGTTTTTTCTTTCTTTATTCTTAATGTTTCACAGATGACATAGCACTTGCTGTTTCATGATTGCTATAAAAGAATTTCCCAAAATAATTTGAAAATTACCACATCTTAGGCAATTTTCCTGATCTCTTAAGCTGTCCTATTTCCTACTTAATACGGAAAAAACACTTTCTTCCTTTTTTTATTGAGCTTTTCCCTTGAAAAACTGCAATATGCCTGTCAAATGGAAGTATATTAATTTTCACATTTGATGTATTTTCCATGAAATACGGAGTATTTTCAGACAAACACTAGTATTCTGTCAACAGAGAAGAACACCATCTACTATAAGGAAAAATACAGAAAAAAATTCCTTGTTAAGCTATACTTTGAATGTTTTTCACCTACTGTGTATATCTTCTTTTAAGCTAAAACTTGCAAAAATCATAATAAATGTATAACTTAACCACATGTTGAATTATGGTGTCTTTGTGGAGAGATTTTTCCAATTACATTTAGACTGACAGCTTCTGTAAATAATAGCCAAGTTCCATAGCATATGGACCTTAAATTCAGGTTTAAAACTACACTTTCATGTAGTACATCTTTTCCTTCCTTTAAATGCAGGAAAGTATAGAGAAAAACATGTATGATTGATAAATATATAAAACGCTAACAGTGATTAAATAAAAACTTCACGGATGCAATAAAGAGGTAGGTGAGACTCTCCCTGATTGTTTTCTAGAAGAAAAAAATTACTCTTTTTGGATATTGTTTAAAATCTAATTATAAAAACAGAATTTTTATATTTTAAAGAAAATGCAAATTAATTAAGGAAAGTGACTCTTACCTCTGAGCCCAGTTATTCTGACAAATGTCCCTAAGATTATCTTGGTCAGTCAAACCCATATAATGCATACTACCTGTTCATAGAACTGCATGTCATCTACCATGTTGATGTTTTGTAACCAAACAAATGTGAAGAGATGTTTTTACTAACTACTGTGATCCAAACAAAATATGCATTTCAGCTAAATTGTATTTACATGAGTTGCTCTGCCTTGTGGTGTGATATAGTCCAAATACACAATGAAGAATTGCCTTTCAAAACATTTGTTTCATATTTGGATTTGTTGCATATGCTTGGTTTGTGATAACCTGAAATTTAGAAGCTTGCATTTTCAAGTATAAGCATGACTAATAAAATGAAATCTTTCAAATATGTTAACATGAATTTGGCACAAATAAAAAAGTAGAAAGCATGTTAAAATATCTTAAGTCTATGGGGTTTTTTCTTTTTTTTCCTCCTGTTGTAGTAAGTTCAAAACAAGATCTGTTGGAAAATACGATACAGGTATTTTTCTTCATCATAGTCTCACTTGCTTAATCCAGACTATCTACAGTTCCTGATAAAAATTACGAGCTACTGAAAGGTACTTAATAGATATTGTGAACAATCTGAATTTGGCAGAAGAAATGTAATTGCTTCTCAGCCTACAGACAGTTTATTTAAAACTCAATATGCAACCACAAGCAGAATTTTGTTTCAGAACTAATTAATGACTGCCTGATTTGAAAGTGTGTAAAATAGGATACAGGAACTTGTCCAGAGTGCCTGCATTAGGCCAGTCTTCACCCTTTGCAAATACCTAATTTCAGTAGTCTGAGTTTTCTTACTCATTTTTAGTGATTTTAAAACATGTAAATATCACCTAAAAGGGCTGACAAAGGTGAAAAAAAACTACTCTCATAAATACAGAAAAAACCCTAGAATAATTGTGGATGAAGAAAATAGCACAGCCACCACAGACTTAGCAGTTGCATAAGGGAATTTCATTAATTGATATCCAGTATAATTTTTTTTCATGATGCTATAAAGAAAATCACTAAAAATTAACAGATTAAAAATATTTGGTTTTGAAAATAGCAATTTTTAGCTAGAATTCAGCATAGAAGTAACACAAGCATGGTAACTGCTTCCCTCTATATCTTTAAAATTAAAAGAGGGCAGCATTGTCAATTTTTATTAATGACATGTATGACAACTATAAAAAGAAAGCTGAAATAATTAGAAAAACAAAACAAATTGTTTGAATACAGTAATTTTGATGAAAATGAAGGCTGAGCCTTCATTAAAGCAACATGAACTGATGCAAAATAGGAGTTATATGACTTGATTAAGGGAACAGTTACAGGTGCTTCAGTAAATTTTGAGTTCTTTTTAGATGTTATATTCTGACTGGATTATTTAAGATAACTTTTTTTCGTTTTTCAGCCATAAGGCCTGGCCTTTACAATATTTTGACTGGGAACATCAGTCACCTCTGACCTCAACACTGAGATACTGGAGATAATGAGGTGGTGAGGTTATAGCTGATATTCAGAAAGCAACTTAAAGAATAAGAAGATTTTTACAGAAGTAACAAATAAATGAACATGTGAATGCATGGAGGGAAATTAGAATGTGCCATGATGTTTTTTGCAGAACACATATACGAAGGTGGGTTATCGGTGTTCCCCGTCCAAAGAAAGGAAAACCTGTCCAGTTCTGTGAACTCTGTGTAAGTGGCACTGTTCCATTTATTTTTATCTTCAGACCTGTATACTACAAGGCCAACATCATGTCATATTCGTTCTACAGTCTTAGGGAGCCTTCAAGGCCTTCAAGATTCTCCCAAAACAATATTGAGCCACATATGTGCAATGTGCCTGGTAAAGCACAGTTTGGCTCATGGGCCTAATGGCAAAATACGAGGAAACAGAAGAAATGCCCAGCACTCAGTGCAAGGTGATCATGAAAGCATAGCTTGAAATATTTACCCAAGAAAGACAGACTACCTCTCCAAAGCAGAATTAAACTGATATTTCTGCTTCAGCTGACTCTTTAAAGGTGAAGAAAAACCCTTTTTTTTACCTCTCTTCCTCCCAACCCCACTTGTCAAAATATAATCTTTTTCTCCTACTCCGATGCACCAAAAAAATAAAGAAAACCAAAACTGTTTCCTAAAATAGATGACTGCAGGGTGAGATTTCGTAGACAATTAAGATCACCGAAAGAGATATGAGTGGGTGCCAATGGGATGGTAGTGTAGACATAAGGCCTAAAACCATGATATATGTGGTGAAAGGAATTCCATGAGAAACGGATTAGAACTCAGGCATGGTAGGCTGCTCATGGGGGTGACAGGTTATCAGGCTGGATACCTGGCTCAGATGGGAGGAAGAGGGAGCAAAACTGATGTGTCATGGCTGTTCTGCCCTTGAAAAAGAGCCACAGTCTTTGTAATCAGACCTTTCAATATCATATAAAGCGCCTGGCCCCATCCCATGCATGATGGCAGCAACAGGATATCTGACTACAGTCAGGAACCAATTGCCCAGAGAAGCTGTGGAATCTCCTTCACTGGAAACATTCAAGAACTGCCTGGATGCAATTCTGTGCAATGTGCTCTGTGATGACCCTGCTCGAGCAGGGAGGTTGGATGAGATGACCCAGTGCGGTCCCTTCCAACCTGACCCATGCTGTGATTCTGTAATGAGTTCATTTCAGATATGACTGAGTCAAATGAAGTTTTCTCCTCTCTCTCCTGGTTATTGACTTTCTGCAGCAGATGTAAATCAAGCAGTCAAGGGAGTGCAAATCAGTTCTCTTCATAGATTATTCTTTAAGACACTCTAAATAATCTTTGACGTTCATTTGGGGCAGACTCTCCTTGCATTCCCAAACACATCACAAAGAAAAAGACTTCCAAACTACAGTTTCCTCATCTTCTTGCTAGAGAATATATCTCTGCCTCCGGGAATTCTATTTCCAGCAATAAATTCGTTCTTATTTCTCCAGCATAAGACCTTCACTCATGTGGAGGTGAAAAAGAAAAATTCTGCTGGCTGTGTGCACCCTGAAAGCTTTGTATGTAATCACCTGAGTACCAAAATTGAAAATATTTAAGAATATGAGCAGAAAATGAGCTTTGATTCAACAATTGCAAATTCAGTTATTAAAACATTTCACTCATCAGAAAGCAGAAACATGTTTTATAGCCTATTTCTCAATATAAGATACTCAATAACCTTTGAACTATGGATTTTAGATTCCTCCAGGAAACCCGCTTTGAAAGCAAGATGCAGGCCAACACTTACTACTGGTAAATATACAATAAACAATTTAAATAATTAATATATTTGATTAAATAATCTGTTTGCATAACCAGACGAACGATTTGTTAGGTAGAATACACTATTTGTTCAAAAATTATATTTATTAACATCTTTAGGATAAATTGTTACAATTCTTCTAAATTTCCTTTAATTGAAGTTTACTGTATAAAATGTAGGGCTTGTTAGCCTCCATTTTTGGTGCAATCTATCGAGAATTTAAAGGCTTGTTAACCAACACCTTTCAGTCTAAACAGTGAGCTGTTTGCTGCAGTTACGGCAACTGTAAATAAAACATAAGAGTTCCCGGACACATAGTCCACTGTCTTTGTTCACCCTGAGAAGAATTTCAGAGGAACATCATTCCCCCAATGGGTTTTGACAGCCATACGTGTTTAAAACTAGCTTTCATGGTTATTTTGTAACTTGATTGTGCCCTTGAAATACCCTTGTCTTCTTCATGCTTTTTGAAAAAATACTTTTTATAGAGAATGAACACAACAATTACAACATTTTAGAAAAGATAAAAGAAATTTTCAATGAATTCTTAAACTTCATAATCATGAAAATTAAAAAGTGTAAAAGCTGTAGTGCTGACATATTGCCATATATGAATAATACCACAACAGAAAGCTGCAATCATGTCGTACTACTGAATGAAACTAAACAAAACAAATTAACAAAACATTTAATGTGTGTATGCATCGGTGACACTTGTGTCTGCATTAGTTCAAAAGAGATCACGATCCTCATTCACAAAAGTTGAAAAAGGCACAGTCAAAATGGAAAAACACCATAAACAAGATAAACGTGGTACAATTAAACCACAAAATAAAGTTACGCAAACAGAATAGCAACCATAGAACTAAATAATATCAGTTTTAGTCTGAAAGCGTTTACTGAATCTTCTTTTTATTTTAGAGTTAATGAAAACTATTGAAAATAAGAATAAATGGAATTCTTTTTCAGTAATTTCTGCTATCACAAGTTCATACACAAGTATAAATCTGAAACAAAAAAGTAATTTCACTCCCGCTAGACTTATACTATAAATATGATCCCCCCAAAAAATTCAGGTAAATATTCAATATTTCCAAAACTTGAATTTTTTTCCATGCAACTAAACAGTAGAGCAGAAAAAAATATTGTAAGTCTGGCTAAGGCTTTTTTTTATTTGTGAGAGAAGACAACAGGGACAAGTCATTAGAGCTTGACTTTAACAACCTATTTATTTCCAGCTGTTCCACCGACTTAGTGTAGGTTAAATTTACATTTGGAATCAGACTTGTAAGTTTGATGGCTATTAAACTCCACTAAATATAAGAATGATTTTTGTCTCTTCTAAGGTTAGTCGAAAGATCTAATAATGTTTTAGAATGTATGCTAGGTCATCAACCACTTAGATTTTGGTGGGTTTGTATTGTATTTGTTATTTTGGAAGGAATAGTTTAAGTAACAGAACAATAGTGAAATAATGAAGAGTGAATAACAAAAGATAGCTTGGACAGTGTAAAAATGCCTACATTTTGTAAAACTGATTATGATGCTAAATATAGGAGGTTTACTTGCATGACGATATAGATGCAGGAAATCTGCGGATGACCTGAAAGTGGCTGAAGACTCTTACACAAAGTGGTGGAACTTTTCTAAAAAGAGTCATACTGTGTAAAAAAAAGAGGTAAATAAAGTGATTTTTAATATTTGTATAGGTTGCAGTTCTTCTGAATTTGTGCTTGTGGGAATAAATTGATATGTGAGTTTGGAAAGTAATTGAATTTATGCATGACCCATTCCCTGAGAGCTTTAGGGTTAAGTGCACAGTATTTATGACAAATATTACTTTGATTGTTATAGAGTCATAGAATGGCCTAGGTTGGAAGGAACCTTAAAAATCATCTGTTTCCAACCCCCTGCCATGGACAGGGAACCTCTCACTAAACGAGGTTGTTCAGAGCTCCATCCAGCCTGGCCTTAAACACATCCAGGGATGGCATCCACAACTTCCCTGAGTAACCTCTTCCAGTGCCTCATCACTCTCACAATAAAGAATTTTTTTCCTAATATCTAACTTAATCCTACTCTCAGTTTGAATCCATTCACCCTTGTCTTGTCATGACATGTCCTTGCAAAAAGTCCCTCTGCATCTTTCCTGTGGGCTCTCTTCAGGTACTGAAAGGCCATCATTAGGTCACTCCAAAGTCTGCTCCAGGCTGAACATACCCAATTATCTCATCCTTTCTTCATAGGAAAGAAGCTCCATCTCTCTAATCAATTTTGTGGCCCACCTCTGGACTTACAGTTATGTTTGGAGTGATAATTTGTTCTTTATGTGTATGTGTGGTAGATAAGCTAAAGGCTGATAGGCTTGAATTTTTGGATAGAAGAGTCATCTTAAATACAAAAAAGAAGCTCTTTTCAAAGACTGTTTGTATGTTCCTTGTCTATGACCTTAAGAGCACAATAAACTATCTAAATAAACTGGTCCTCTCCTAGAACAAGGTGAATGCTCAAGGTCTAACACACTTTTCATTTTAAGGCAAAAAGTAAAAAGGTGTTGCTGAGACTGTTTAAAACTGTCAAGTGATAGCTTAGTTTCAGCAAGAAACAAACCAAAATAAAAAACTGAAATCCTAGAAAAAACCACAAAAACATTTAGAGTTTTCTTAAGAAAACTTAAATTTTCAGGGAAGACCTGACTGGACCAAAACAAATTGTTTGCTTTTTTTATTTCATGGTGAAACTGGTGTTATGCTAATTCAGAAGCCAGTTCAGTTTTCTTTACACTTTTTCATAAGAAAAGCAAAACAACCAACACCATTTGCAGTGCTCTAGCATTCTCTGCCTTCAAGATGTCATGGGTGTATGGATCTCGAACATGACAAACTCTTGCATTCTACCACTTTTTGTTACTCATGTGAGGGACTGACTCCATGTATTTTACTCAATATACAGTTCAGTCATCATCAAAATCACATTGAATTTAAAGCATAGACTGCTTCTGATTCCTGCCTTGCTTTGGATGAGCCTCTTTGTGAAATATCGCATTCTCTTCAGAAACCTGCAAGTATAATCATTTTATATACTATATTATGCCACGATTGTTGGCTGTGCTGTACAAACGAGTAGGGCATACTGATGAAGAACTGGAGGCAATTTAAGGCTGCTCTAGTCAATAGCAAACCATGCCTGTGTACTGTATGCAGCTCTGTGAATTTCACTGTATTTGGGAAAGTGTCCACTGCTGCTAGAGAGAGAGATACATTTTGAAAAAACCTAATTGAGGATTTTGAATGCAGGATTGCAGTCTTTTCAGATCTCTGCTACACCAGTAGTGATATAACTCAAATTTATAAAACTGAAACAATGTTTGAATATGTACTTCAGCCCCTATGGACAATTTAAGACTACAAATTGCCATAATTCTGAAGCTGACACAGCAGGTGAGAAAGTTTTAGGCTGAGGTAACACAAATGCTATGCAAGTTATACATTAAAAGAAGATCATGTTTACACTGTACAGTGGAGCATGTTACAGAAATATCACCTCCACATATGTAGCAGTGTATCTGCATAATTTTTGGAATATGTCTATTTTAATTAAGCATGTTGAGAAACAGAGCTGATTAGTCCAGGCACAATGTCACCCTCCAATGACTATCCTGCTTTTGGGAGCTGAATTTACCATTCCTTATGGCATATCACAGAGTGATGCAAATGCTCAGACTGATGCTAGCTAGGGGTTGTCTCATGAAATTACCATTCAGTTCTGCATTATATAAATCATGAAATCTATGCAGTTTGACTTGAAAAAGATCAAATCTGGAATAAAAAAGAATCAAATCAGAAATAAAAAGGATATAAGATACAGTAAATACAGTTCTGACATGGCTGTGGTTCTTTTCGTTATCTAGGAAACAATATTTTATCTCTTATAGTATTATAGTTCTTAAAAAAGGGTAAATGAAAATAAAATTTTATAAATTGCTGACAAGAACACAAAGAAAGAGGAGAGAGTATGCAAATCGTTCACAAGTCCTAGGACTTTATTTGAATCATCACCTTTTGATGCACCAAAAGAGGCAATTTTGTTTTGTAGTGGAAGATGGTTTTGTTTTCCATTCTACTGTTACACAAATCCATTAAATGTGCTTGACAAATGCATTATTATTTATGGAGAAATTTGTGAAAAAAACTCTAATGTGAATATTCAGAATTTGCGCAGACATTTACATATAAGCCTTAAGTAGATTTGCAGATTGAATAGCTTATGTATCACCTATGTATTGCATTCCTGTATGGAAAAAGTAATACTGTCTGAAAAAATAAAATAAAAATACTTTTGTAATCTTTATTAGGTTTTCCAAAATTTTATAAATCTGCTTTTTATCACAAGCATTTTTTCCTGTCTCTTTTTGATACACAGAGGCTGTGATAACTTTCTTCTTGTTGTGGACACTTTCCCATATGCATGACTGGAGACACGTGGGAAAAGCATCATTTATGATGAAACTGTTTTTATCATTTTCTTGGAAACTAGACAAACATAAAAGTACTTCTAAGATGGAAGTCTAAATGGATCAATCATCAGACTAGACTTTAAGAGCTGAGTTGGAACAACATTTCACCTCCTCAGATGCAAAGAATATACATGAAAGGAGAGAAGATTTTTGTGTTACAGAGAACTGTGAGGTCAAAGATGATATTTAAATCTCATGAGGAAGGCAAATGCTGCTGTGTTGTTTTCATTTCAATAGACATTTATAGTCAGATTCAAGTCCAAAAATTAAGACAAATATAATATTTGTTTCATGAGTTTCTTTGGATTTATTCCACAAAACAAGAGATAGAAAAACTGGTTTTTGATTGTTTTCTGATTGTTTTGTTTTCATACATGGAGATGAAACAGGAAACATGTTTTGAAGGTGTCACATTCATATGAAGACATTTTTCCAGGTTCATAAGAACATATAATTATGGTTGAGTTTTTTGACTATACATAAAAAAAAAACCCAACAAAAAAAGGTTTGAAACTTCATGTTGCTCAGTTTCCAGACAAGTTATTAGAACAATTCTTAGAAGCCTAGCAAGGAATTTAACAGCAAAACTGTTCTGTTGCAGTGGCTTCTCTAAGTTCTGCTGAAATAATTGCTGATTTGCTATATGTTGGAACGGTTCAGACAAATGCTCAGAACATCATCTTTCTGTCAAACTGTCAGTTTTGTGTATCTCAGGTGCTTTTAGATATAAGCTGGTTTTCTATAACAAATTAAAGCCATTGGATAGCTTTCTCTGGATAACAACTTTGGAATAAGACACATAAATTCCACCTGAATTGTGTTTTCCATCATTAAGCTGTATTCAAAATCATATTAACCCTGTATATAACCCTTAGCATGTAATTCAGCAAACCATTGGAACACATTTAAGGGAAGAGAATGCTGTGTGTGAGAGGCAGCAGATAATGGTTACTGAATCTAAACAACTGAAGTGTGTGTGTGGAGTGAGGGAGACAGTGCAAGTTCTGAGAAGGGGCGATGTGAACTAATCTACACCCCAACCCCCTGGAACCTCTGGTCTGCACAGACTGCATTTCACAATAATCCTTCTGCTTTTCCACCGAAGTTCATCCAAGAAATTCCACTAAAATTAGGAATTTTAAACTGCTTTAAACATAGTTGATCTGGCAGATAAACCAAAAAGTTTTGAAATTGGAAACCAACAAACAGAACTCAGATCTTTAATAATTCTTATATGGGATATTTAAGACAAAGTTTCCAAATCTACAAATCTGGGAATCTAGTCTGCCTAGAATTGCACTTTAAATGCTTCCAAATTTCCTCCATGTAAGAGTGGATATTCTGATATCTCTAAATGTAGCTGTCATCCTCAGAACAATGGCCCTGAAAAAAGTATTTGGAAAATCACCAAACTACAAATAATAATACTTAAAAACATTTATCTTTCAATAAGTAGAATTATAACCAAGTTTTAAATGTGGAATTCCTGTAAATTGGAAGAGTTCTACCATAGAAGGATGGGACAAATTAGGAGGCACTCATTTACCCTTTTCTTGCTGTACGTTTACGATCTTATAAATAAAAAAATCTTAAAAATAATAAAAAAAGGAAAAAATATAGAGAAGCATGGAAAAGGGCTCAGTGCTACCTCCCTTTCCTTGTCTAGTAAATCGGAAAATTTTACAAGGTAAGGTTTGGTTTTGTCGTGTAAAAATTGCATTTTAGACATATTCTAGAAGCTTTTTTACTTACTCCCATGATGGAAATTCATCTCTTTTTTTGTATTTATTTCCCTTAAAGCATAGAAGTCAGATGATTGGACCTTTGTTTGGCTGGATCACTTTTCCCCTCCTCTTTTTCTCAAATTTAGATAGTATATTTATCAGTCTATGGCCACAAATGCAATTTCTATTTCACTATAAAATCATTCCAAGTAGACCATGGATTACAAATTTATAATCTAAACTAATCAGTTCCTCCAAATAAGACATACTCACTCACGATATAATAGGTGATGTCCCTTTTCCAATTGATTTCTAAACAAATAGGCAAAAACAGTGTTATCACTGGCACATGGTTTGCTGAGAAAAAATATAATCAGTAAGAACATTCCTCTTGGACTGATTTCAGCTGATATGTCTGAAGCATGAGATATTTTGCAGCTTCACAGTAGCCAAAAGGACAGCATTGAACATCAATCCATGAACATATTAAGTTGCTTCCCAAAGGTTAAAGAGAACACATATGCACAAAAAATGTCAGTCAATAAAATAATGCAGGTTTCACAGTGTCTTCTCTTCTTCTCTTGAGGATGTTTACTATTTCCTCAGACTGCTATGGTAAGGACAGTTAAAAATGAAGGTTTAAAAGGTATCTGAATCCAAGACAAAATAGTCTACATTACATTTATCTATTTAAATGAGTCATGCCTTTTCTTATCTCTAATAGTAAAAAACAACACAAAAATGCAACAAAAAAACATCGCAAAACCCAACCCACAACATTCCTTCTATTCTAAAGATCAACAAAGAAATCTTTCATGTCTTCTAAATGAAACAGAGAGAAATATGAAATTTGAACTAGAATTTTCTAGAATGGTGGAGAGGCTGAGGTTTTTTACTACTGTATTTTAACCTCTTAGACACTGTAGCACTACAGACAAACTCATGAAATAGGATATGATAAATGACTTAGGAAAACAAACATCATTTTATTCAAGAATATTTTTCTATATCCAGCTGAGGAAATAAGAAAAGAGGAGGAAGAGGGGCGGGGGGAATAATAATGCCATTTTTTTGACATATAAAGAAGGTTGTCTCTTTGTGAAATAATGGTGACCTTAACGGAGGCTTTAAAACATATGAAAGCAAACAAATTCTTATATTCTGAAAATGTGAACATTTTTTGGCTTATTATTCTTGCTCTCTCTTTAAAGATTTAGCTGACTTCCAGCCAATGTAACTTTCTGTTCTTGGTTTTTTTCATAAATTTTTTAGATCATGGTTCAGTTTTAGAAAACAAGATATTGCTTAGAAAAAGGACTCTATTTGTTTAGTCACTATCTTAAATCATTCTTTCTTTAGAGTTGCATTCTATTTTTAAATATCAATTAATTAATACAGTGTAACATGCAATCATTAATGTGTTTTTACTTAGAAAATAAATCTAATTTGCAATCTAGATTAGATTATTACTCTATTAAAATCCGTTATTTTTGTTAATGCAGCCAATCATAGCCTGAAATAAATAAAGATTTTAATTCCAGAAGAATTAATTAGATAGTATAGTTTGATCTACATAGTACTGACAATATTTTTCCTGGTTTGAGCCTAGCAACATATATTAATCTAAGTCTGTTTTCTGATATTGATCTGATCTGAAAAGTCCAAGATGGACACAATTTATCATTGTTCTTTGGAATTAATTCCATAAATTAAATACATCACTGGTAAAAATGTACCTATTCCTGCTTTTAATTTGTCCAATTTAGTTGAAAGACACTGATGTCTTGCATATTTTTCTATGCCAGATTAAAGCACGTTTTAGTACATGGTATTTTCTTCATCTGCAATGCTGTAATTCTCTGATAAAATTTGCAAAAAATAAAAAACAAAGCTGATTGGCTAACTTTCAATAGGTAATAGGTATATAGGTAACAAAGAAATGTGTGCATGCAGTCTTTTCCTATGCTGATTAAAGGATAAATCTGAGCTTTTCCCTCAGCTTTGAATGCATTCAGTGTTAACTTAATGTTTTGAACAGTTCTGTTCTATAGAGGTCTTAGATACGGTAAGATTGTCCTGATATGCCTGGTGTTTATTTGTGTTTTTCAGGAAGAAATGCTGCTCATTTTAATCTTTAGTTTTTACTGTCTATTCTTATTTGGAGATTCTGAAAAACAAATTTTTATGCTACTCTAACTGCGTGATACACTAACTGTAGCACAGCTCTAAGGTCGTGTGACGCGCGGTCCAGGTGGCCAGCGAGAGCCAGCTGGGACACCCCGAGGATCTCTGCCTCGCAGCTCAGGCCCGGTCCCGCACTCCCAGCTCTTGCGCGGGCAGCCCGCCTGGAGCGCAGGGCGCTGCCGCGGCTCCGGGATGGAAAGGAGAGGGAGAGGCTTGTGCTCGCCGTTCCAGTGGCATTTATTGAAGGGAAGGCAGAGGAGCAGGAATGCGTACCGAAGGGAGGCAGTGGCAGAAGCCCCTTGGGGCAGGGTTACAAGAACTTTTATGGAGAAGGAGAAGGGGGTGGAGAGAATACAAGGGACCAGTGTCGAGGAAGAACAGGGGAGGAACAAAGGGTACAACAGCCAACAAAAAGTGAACAGGGGAGGGTATCTTAAATTGACAGAAACTTGGACCAATGGGGCATCAAGGAACTTAGAACCTTCTGGAACATATGAATATTTAACATAAGAACTGGATATTTAATAACTTATTATAATACAACAGGGAGGAGGAACTTGGAATTGACAACCTGAGGGGTATAGTTAAAGGATGGGGGATAGAAGCTACGTTCTAACCCACCAACGGGCAGTGGTGTTGCTTTCCTGACAACCCCAGGCAGCTTCAGCTGCTGTTACCACCACAGTCATGGAATCATAGAATATCCTGAATTGAGAGGGACTCACAAGGATCACCTAGTCCAACTCCTGGCCCTGCACAGCACCGCCCCCAAGAGTCACACCATGTGCCTAGAGGTATCGTCCAGATGCTTCTTGAACTCTCTCAGGCTTGGTGCTGTGACCACTTCTCTGGGGAGCCTGTTCCAGTGCCCAACCACCCTCTGGGTGAAGAACCTTAACCTAATACCCAACCTAAACCTCCCCTGACAAAACTTCAGGCCATTCTCTTGGGTTCTGTCACTGGTCACCACAGAGAAAAGATCAGTGTCTGCCCTTCCTCTTCCCCTCATGAGGAAGTTGTAGACTGCAATGAGGTTTCTCCTCAGTCCCCTCTTTTGCTGGACACACCAAGTGACCTCAGCCACTCCTCATACAGCTTCCCCTCAAGGCCTTCCTTTAGATACTCTGTAAGAGATTTATAGTGGTGCCCAAAACAGTGCACAGAACTCAAGGAGAGGCCACCCCAGTGCAGAGCAGAGTGGGACAATCCCCACCCTTGCCCGGCTGGCGATGCTGTGTCTGATGGCCTCAGGACACGCTTGGCCCTCCTGGCTGCCAGGGCACTGCTGACTGGTATTCAGCTTCAACCAGGACGCCCAGGTGCCTTTCCACAGCGCTGATTTCCAGCATCTCATTCCCCAGTCTGTAGTTACATCCAGGGTTGCTCCATCCCCGGTACAGAATCCAGCAATTTTGCTTGTTGAACTTCTTATGGTTGGTAATTGCCCAGTCCCCTAATTTGTCAAGGTCTCTCTGCAGGGCCTCTCTGCCCTTGAGGGAGTCAANATTTTGCTTGTTGAACTTCTTATGGTTGGTAATTGCCCAGTCCCCTAATTTGTCAAGGTCTCTCTGCAGGGCCTCTCTGCCCTTGAGGGAGTCAACAGCTCCTCCCAGTTTTCTATCATCTGGAAACTTGCTCAGTATCCCTTCCAGTCCTGCATCCAAGTCATTTATGAAGATGTTGAAGAGCACAGGGACAAGGATGGAGCTAGAGAAGACAAGGATGGATGGTGACCTAGTGACAGGTCACCAGTCTGATGTCACCCCATTCACTATTACCCCTTGTTACTGACCTGTGATTGCTCACCCATCACATGATGTGTTTATCCAGCTGCATGCTGGACCTTTTATCCAGAAGGATACTTAAGAGACAGTATCAAAACCTGTACTGAAAACCAGAAAGGTTCCATCAACTGGCTAGCCATGACCAGCTAGGTGGGTTACCTTGTCTTAAAAGGAAATTAGATTTGACAAGCAGGACTTTCCTCTCATGAAGCCATGCTGGCTGTGTCCAAAGACTGTGTTGTCTTTCAGGTGTTTTTCAATACCTTCCAGAATAATCTTCTCTATAACTTTACCAGGCACTGAGAAGTGAGACTAAGGGCCTCTAGTTTTGGGGTCCTCCTTCTTGCCTTTGTTGAAAATCATGACAACGTTTGGCAGTTTCCAGTCAACTAGAGTCTCTCTGGGTTCCCAAGACTGCTGAAAAATCATCAAGAGAGTTTTTGTGATGACATCAGCGGGTTCTTTGAGGATTCCTGGGTAAATCCCATCAGTACCCATAGATTTGTAGGGATCCAGCTGGTATGGATCACACACAATTTCAGGTTCAACTCGGAGTTAATCATTCTCATAGTCATGGTCCTCCAGCTCTGGCCACTGAGACCCCCCTGGGTCCATGTTGAAGACAGAGGCAAAGAATGCATTACACACCTCTGCCTCATCCATGTAATCATCTTTAGCAATGGTTGAATTATTTAGATACTGGTATTCCAAATTTACATATATAGGATTTATTCATACTAACTGTCCAGAAATTATGACTACTTTTTATTTTATGCATCCAGGTGAGGAACTGGCTTCTGTAAATCATTCTTCTTTCATTCTTCCATGAACAACTACTAAAAACCTTTCAGATTTTTAGTAGGAGGAGTATGGGCAACAAAGATTAAAAAAAGGAAAAGTACTGAAAAAAAAACCCCAGAAGTAAAAGGAGAGATATTTGTACTTGGCTTTATTCTGCAAGGTTTATAAAAAACGATTTCACAGATTGCAGTCAGAAGCAGTGATTATTGAACAAAGTCTTCCCTAAAGCACTCTGATTTTCCTTTACAATGACACTTCTATCCCAAGCTGAACACTTTCATATTTGGAATATACACTGAACCGTGACAATAGGCAAACTGATATTCAGCTGATGAGAACCGTAGAAAATTCTAATACTAACATGGCTTTCAGTGGGGATTATTCAAGGGTATTTTAAAAAAAAAGAAAAAGAAAGAAAAGTAATATTCAAAATTATTTTGTCTATATCTAAAGGTTGTGCTTTTACGTTAACACAAGAATTGAATGGTTGTACTTCAGAGACTGACTGCCCAGAGAACTACAAGGCAAACAAAATCTAGATATTTTCTCTGCATTTTTAGCCTGTGTT
The DNA here is from genome assembly GCA_013398015.1 of Oreocharis arfaki. Lineage (NCBI taxonomy): Eukaryota > Metazoa > Chordata > Aves > Passeriformes > Paramythiidae > Oreocharis > Oreocharis arfaki. The sequence continues at coordinate 55,569 of VZRR01008422.1, forward strand.
TTCATTACTTCTGTAGGACTACAGGGCACGGAGAGGCTCCATGGATTAGACTTTGTACATGATGCTGTAGATTTGAATCTCTTGTTTGGAATGAATTGTTATTACTTTTCAAAGTTTTAAAATGTTTTATAGAAGTTGGGATTTTTTTTTTATTCCATTAGCTTTTCTTATCTAATTTTTCAGTTGAGAGTTTTAAATTGTTTAACTGGTAGAAAACTTCAACAGGTTCCTATAGCTTTCTGCCTTCTTGTTTTTGTTTTTTGGTTAGTTTTAGGTTTTTTCCCCTAGAACCAAATGATACAGAGTTAAGGTGTTTAAGAATAACTGGTATGAATCTGTGGCACAGACAGTGGTCTGAAATCTCCCCTGGAGCCAGGTTGACTGATACTGACTCTTTTGTCCCCCACAGCTATGAATCTTCCTCTAAACCAGCAACCATTTTCCTAAGAGACAGTAAGATCTTCAGTTTGAAGTATAAAATTTCTCATGTTGTGAATGCTTTCCACATTTTTTTGGTGAGATCACTACATTGTCAGCTGCCCTGGGCATTTCCACTGGCTCATATTGCGGCAAGGTCATAGAGGCCAAGGGAAAAAAGACAGACTGAAAACATTTACAGGATGTGTAGTAAGGCAGCATCAGAACTTTCCAAACAGGAGTCAAGATGAAGGTGCTGGCAGTTTTTGCGCTGTGTGATTCTGTTGTAGGTGACTCTTCAGGCTGTTGAAAACAGCTTTCTACATTACTACTGTTCTCAACAACCTAGGACCTAAGAAACACCTATTTTGTATTGCTTTTGGCTCACAATATTCACTTGAAGTTAACCTCTGCCCCATAGTGTTACTGTTTCACTCGATGTCAAAAGAAGATAACAAGTAGTAAAAATGTACTTAAGAATAACTGAGCCTGCCTCAGAGAAAAAGGAATATCTTAATGCTCTTCCCTGGAAGTTGTGATGTGGCAGAATAGATTATCAGCTGATATTGGAGAAGGAAGGCTTCTTTGAAAAAAAGGTAGTTGTGGGAGGAAAAATATTACTCCAAATTGTTTTATATGATGCAGCAATAGAATTTTAATTATTATAAGGAGATGAACAAGAAAACTAATATGTATACTAAAAATGTTATTTCAAGTGAGAATTTTTAAACTCTGGTCATGAAAAGAAGTATGTTTTGCTATTTGTTGCTTTTAGTATTGGAACCTGTTCAGAAAATAGTAAGGAAAAGTTTTTATGGAATGATTAATAGATTTGGAGACAGGATGATAAAGACTTACAGACTCTGAGATAACCTAGCACTTGGATAAGAGCGCTTCAAGTTTGTAAAATACTAATGCAAATACTCAAAAAAAAAAAAATTGGTATTTTAAGGACATCCATTGTTTATTACTTGTTTCTGTGAGCTCTCATTGCAAAGTCCATGATTTTCTCTTTACATGTATTCCAAAAAAAATGTAGTTGTGTAAGTTTATGGCTGCTTTATTTGAGAAAAAATTCTTATAATTATTTTTATCTCCAAGGACTTTTCTAAAGGCAAATAATTTGTAAAAAATTCAGTTAATGGTAGACTAAGATATTCACAGCTTTTCTATGCAGCTTATTAGTTGAATAGAAAATTTATAAACAAGTTGTGATTAAGAAGAATAGGAAATAATGCAAAGATTTTTAATCTTAATCCAATCTTAAATAAGGGAAATAGTTCCATTTTAAGGAAAAGTTCATTTAATATATATACACAATTTTATATATATATATACATATACACACATATCCATAAACCCAAACACTTTTAAAGCCCCATGCAGGAGTAAGCAAACAATTAAAAAATCTAAATATTTTAACAGTTTAGTGAGGAAAAGTTCATATAAGTGGAAAAGAATGCTATTGAAACATGGAAGCACTTACATACAATGTTATTTATAGCTATCAGATAGACATCATTTAATATTACCAGGTAGAATGTGAAAGAAGTGCAAAGTCTAATGTGTAAGTGTATGCAAATGCTAGGAATTTGTAGCATCCTTTTTGTCTTGGCTGTTGGATGCTATTATTCTATTCCTGTTTCTTCTGTGGTATTTGATGTAAACATTATGTCATGTCAGCATGGCTGTTGTGGTTTAAGACTAGCTGGAAATTAAGCACCACGCAGCAGCTTTCTTAATCCTCCCTCTCTCCTCCCTACCCTGGTGGAATGGGGAGGAAAATAAAAGTAAAACTTATATTTTGGGATAAAAACAGTTTAATAATTGGAAATACAGTAATAAATGATGGTAATAATAATAATAATGATAGTTAAAAGAGAAAACCAAGTGATGCACAATACAATTGCTAACTGCCCACTGACCAATGCCAGACCCTTCTTCCTGAACCCATATCAACTGCCCTTCTGGGTAATTTCCTCCAGTTTATATACTAGGCTTGACATTTTATGGCCTGCAATATACATTTGGTTAGTTCAGGTCACCTGTCCCAGCTATGCTCCTTCTCAGTTTCTTTGGTGTACCTCCTCACTGGCAGAGCATGAGACAAGGAAAAAGTCCTTGACTCAGGAAAAACACAACTTTACAAAAAACCAAAACATCAGTGCGTTGTGAACACCATTCTCATTCTCAATCTAAAACACAGCACTGTAACAGATACTAAGTAATTAACTCTACCCTAGCTGAAACCAGGACAATGCCACACTTATTTTCTTGATATGACTAATGTTTTTATCTTATTTTTTGCTAGAAGAGTCAAATGAGACATTGGTATCAGATACACTTGCACAGCTTAGAGTAAGGGGAACAAGGAAATTGGTAATGTATATACTGAAGACCCAGTATCCCAATTAAAAAATGCAGGTTTCTCAGTACAAAGAGTCACATTACTTTTAAACGGTAATCTGAAAATACCCTGAGATTCGCTAGGTTCTGTAGGTTGTTGGGGACAGACACATTCTTCAGCCATAAAATCATGCTCAGAGGAGGGATCAGTATTTCTTCTGTGGGCAATTTATAACTGTAGAATATGTGATCTGTTTTAAAAAATAGTTAAAGGATAATATTTGAAATGAACAATTTATAAGAAAAACCCAAATATTCCCGAGGAAAATTAGTTCTCTGGGTGGTCCAGGAACTGCCCAGACAGATATCTTCATTTATGAGGTAATAGACAGGTTTGAGACAACGGAGCAAGTTGGTACTGGCACTGAACTCTTAGCAAAGCTCACAACTTAATAGGTGAAGGGGTTCTCTAGGTGGAAATTTCAGACTGTCCTGAAAACTCCCTCCAGGCTTCTCCTTCTCTGGAAGGACAAAGTTATGTGCTTAAGTGCATTAGCTAATATCCTTTGTGGAGGATCTGGCCCTTTTATTTCCAGAGACTCCCCTAAGTGGTTCATGCTAAAAAATTGATCAAATTGTTCAGAGATAAAAGACATATAATGGAGCAATAAAAACTTCCTGCAAATGCAGAAATGCCTACATAGGACAGTCTTTTGTACATACTTAAGAAAGTTAGGAGATGCCTTACATGTGGATTGAGAAAATCTATGGCGGTGGATCACACATGAGCTGAGTTGGTCACATAAGACTATGGGCCACCTGCGTCCTGGGACTTCAGCAGAAGAGTCAGACCCGATCCTGCTAAAGTTTCTGTTATGGAATCCTGCAACAGAAACCTCATTTCCATCTGGACAGTGACTAATGGTCCTTTTTTGGTCCTTTCTTTAGATATTCCCCACACGAGGGTTACATATTCAGGACCAAAGAAATCAACTGTGCTTGTTTGCTTGCTTTCAAACTGTCCACAGTGTATGCAACACGGAGAGAAATCATCTGCCAACTCCATTTGAAAGTCAGATTAGTTATAGGTGAGTTGCATGAGAATATTTTCATAATTACTTTAATGTTTACAAATAAATCTACAGTCACCAGACTGTACCTTACTGTTGAGCTACATAGTTTCCATGTTCTCCATATTTTATCTATGTGGAAACATCACCCAGATGCCAAACCTTGTTCTTAGATGTTTCTACAATGCTTAATGTAACAAAGTTTTAGTCTATATTCCTTAAATGCTGAAACAGCAACATCAATCCATGTTGTTTTATGGTGAGATTCAGTAAAGCTGAACAAAGAACATGAACGATCGTGAAATGAATTGTCATGGAACAGTTGCCTATTTACTCATTTTCGAATACAATCCAAACATTCTTTACAATGACAATTATTCAAAAAAATGAGATGTGGAAAAGGGTAATTTCTCATATAATAGTGTGACTTCAAGAAAGCAAAACCCAAATGAAATGAAATTGAAAATAAATCATCAAGGATAAGCATATTATTGCTATCAGTCCCGAGACACCTGAAGAAGAGTGAAATATTACATCTACATTTATTTTTGTACAAGACAGATTTTTTAACATATATAGTTACCAAAGGAAAGGATCTTGCAGACATTAGTGGGAGTTATATTAGGGTTTTTTCCTCAAGTGCAGAACAACTCATGAAATATATCAATATTCACCTAGTTCCATTTGTCTGCAAAATAAATATGCTAGCAAAAAGACCCATAGAATTAATTTTCAAAGCCAAATAGGATGCTAATTTAACATATCTGTCAAGAAAACATTTGAATGAGAAGGCAAGCAAAATCTGAGATTGCTTTTGGAAATGAAGAGTAACATCTGCCATTTTAGTCACGGTAATCAAGACTTGTCTTCTAAGGGACTCTAAATAGCACGTACCTGTTAAGTTTTCAGAGTAATCCATCTGCCTTGTTATATAAAAAATTCTATAAATATTTCACTTCAAAAACGAATATTTTGTTAATGAAGACAAAACATAATTTTTTGCAAACATGTAAAAAACATTTATGGTAATTGAATCCTAGAATAATTAATCTAAATATTTAATATAATTCAATGTTAAAAATGTTATTAAATAAAATAGTTTTCAAGATTAATAAAATTATATCAGGAAAACTTAACATGTTTGTATAAAATTATATCGCATATATCAAAGTGCTAAAATAAACACAATTATTTCATTCAGTGGAATTTTGAGATCTCCAAGCCTTAATAGTGTCATAACTGTTCAATTCCTCTCCTACTTTGTATTTCAGCCTTTAAAAATCTGACACTATTCAAGCACTGTCAGTTTTCACAGTCAATAGCTGAAAACAATGTGATGGTAATCTAAGTCAGCACCACTTCATGCATTCACTGTTTTATTGAAGTCACTTTTTTGTTTGATAGATCCTGCTGACTGTATCATAGGGGTCCAAGACTTACATAATAAATATTCTAGTTGATATGAAGTGTCAGCTTTGTAATGTTAAGTGTTGACAATGTTTAACTTCAATGTTTTTCTGATGGAAATTAAACATCTGATAATTTTTGTTTCAGTAAATCATTAAAGTAAAATATTTGTGAATCAATAGATTGAGTAAGTTGGTGCACCAATTACTTATGCCCCCGTGGGAGTGGATTGTTTGTTTGGTTGGCTGGTTTGTTTTGGGGTGGGGTGAGGATTGGGAAGTTTTAGAGAGTGAGGTACAGTTTGCCTGGTGCCAAATACCTTTACTACACAGACAGTTCACAGCATTACAAAGAAAAGATACCTCATAAACTTCTACTACCTCAACACTGGACTCTTTTATGAAGAAACTCTTTCATCTTTCTCAGAGGACAACATATTAGTGTCTCCATCTCCTCAGTATCTGAGCTGTATTACTATTCTTCCTTGTGGGTTTTTTTTTTGGGTAGTTGTCTGACCAACCAACCTCCCAGCTATGAGTTTGAACAATGCAGAGGGGTGTTGAGGTCGGTTGAACAGCTGCAGCATCAGTGCTGGGGGGATATTTTAAATGAATTTATGACAATCTCCTTTCTGGTCTTTTCCTTAAGGAAAGAGTATTTGAACAAGTGTAAGTCATTGCTATTGTTTCACATTTGGTTTAAGAGAGGGTAGGAAATATCTTCATCCACTCTTGCAAACCAGTTCACTTACAATCAGACATCCCTTTTGGACACGCATGGTTACTATGACTGTTCTCCTCATACATTTTGTGCCCTTTCTTATGAATTGACAAGAAACTTTGGGTAGTATATCTTCATTCCTTAAGAAAACCTCTTCTCTTATTTCTTGTGTTATGGCTGCTCACTGCACAGGCCTTGATTACAGTGGGTTTGTCTTGCACAATGTTACAGTCAACAGTCATTGACTAGGTACAGCTTGTCGCGTTCCACTGCAGGAACTGCGAGAAGCTCTTTTAAAAATGGATGGCTGGGAACGAAATGAAACCAAGCATGGCAAACCTTGTTTCTGAGAACACTTTATTGGTAACGAAAATGAGAAGGAAAATGAGTTGCCTGAGCGAAAGAGGGCTAGAAGAGACAGAAAAGAAGAAAGGAAAATGGAAAAGGACTGGGGTAGAGGAGAGAGAGGGGACAGAGAGAAAAAGAGGGTGTTACCACCAGTAAGTCAGGGCAGTGCTGTCGGTGTCTGGGCGGCGGGGGGTGCACAGGCTGCCTGCCTGTGGCTGGGCTGGGTCTTAGCGAGCCTGTGCAGCTCTTAGAGGGGCACAGCTCCACAGGCACAGTTCCTGTGTGATGGCACCAGGCAAGCGGTGAGTGGGGCACTCGGACA
>VZRR01008425.1:0-23055 GCA_013398015.1 Oreocharis arfaki
AATAAGGACACCAGAATGATAAAGCAGGGTGAAGAGACATCCACCCAGGTGCATGCAAAGAAATGCATGCAGCCTGATATAAAGCTCTGGTCCTTGCTTAGCAAGTTTATTTCAAAGTGGCTTAAGCACTACTTTTCCCTGAGGTGACGCAGAGGTTTTAACATCGACAAAAGACGTTAAACCACAAACTTTTACTGGAAAACTTTAGAAAATAAGAGTACTCGGCAAATTTTAAAACAAAATTTCAAATGAAATAAAGCATTTCACAAAGCATTAACTTAGAACACTCTCACCCATCTAACTTTGAGGCACCCAGATTTTGAGAAGAAATTAGAGAGACAGAAAGATACAGACAAAAATTATTATTTACCTTTTGAATTCCAGAGTGTTCTCAGCTACCATAAAAACCAAAACAAGGGGCCATAACCACATCTGTCTTTATGCAACTGCTTTTATCTGCTTTGGTTTCCCGGGCCCTCTCCTCCAGGTGGGGCCTCAGGTGTGCCAGTGACTGACAGCCATTCTGGCCTGGACTAAAGGCTCCAGGGGGTGGGGTGTAGGGCACATCCCACTTTTCACAGAACTTGCACTGCCTTCCCCCACCACCCCTCACCCTCACTTCTGTTGTTTTGGGGCAGTAATCATTTTCTTCAGTCTCTCACACATGGGAAACAAACAGTAAGAACTAGAGGTCTGCATGTGGTCACAGCACTGAAACATCTCTAATAACAGCACAGACTGGTCCCTGACTGGCAGGGGAGCATTTCTGCTAAGAAGAACTTAGGGGTGCTGGTAGATGGCAAGCTGGGCATAAGACAGCATCGTGTCTTGGCAGCAAAGCAGGCCAAGGACTTCCTGATGTGTAATAAGAGAAGCACGAGTAGGAGGTCCAGAGAAATGAATGTTCCTGCCTTCAGCACCTGTTAAACTTCATCTAGAGATGTGGATTTATTTTAGGTCTTCTGACAGATGACAAATTCTTACAAACTGCAGCAAGTTCAGACAAGGCAATTCATAGTGGTGTATGTTGTCAGGGTGAAACACAACAGGCATAAACTGAAACAAGAAGTCAACAAGAGGAGCAATACTGATCTAAGGAAACAGTGCTTGCACTGAATGAAGTGATGCTCAGCATGGGATATTTGGGAGAGTGAGACTTACATGAGATCTGAGCTCCCTTTCTTTCTGTCAGACAAAACACAATCACACTGACACTGAATGTTAGACTTCTGAAAAATGCGGTATATTTCTGATTTTTGGTACTTTTATCATACCTGTTTTTATGAACAGAAATTCAGTACTTCAATTTTGTAGTAGTTTTTGTACCATGTTTCTAACTGAGTTGAAAACGAAAAAAGTATAACAAGGCATTCCAAAAGAAAAAGACAACCTTAAAGATTAAAGCTGGGCCTCAGTCTCAAGTTGGACTGCTCAGTCTCAAGAAGGTATTTTAGAGAGGGAACTTCATCAATGTCTGTCAGTATCTGAAGGTAAGGTGTCAAGAGGATGGAGCCAGGCTCTGCTCAGTGGTGCCAAAGCAATAGGATAAGAGGCAACAGGCAGAAACTGATGCACAGGAAGTGCTACCTCAATGTGCAGGTGACCAAGCACTGGAACAGATTGCCCAGAGAGGCTGTGGAGTCTCCCTCACTGGAGATATTCAAGAACCATCTGGACACAATCCTGTGCCGTGTGCTCTGAGAGGACCCTGCCTGAGCAGGGAGGTTGAACCAGATGACCCACTGTGGTCCCTTCTAACCTGACCCATTCAGTGATTCTGTGATTCTATGATTCTGCGATATTTATCAGGTCCCTTTGCTACTATGGGTATTAATGGGAATATGTCGTATTTGATGAGAGTCTTTTATTAGAGAGGTTCTAAAGGATATGATCAATTAAGTTGTTTGTTTCAAAGGTAATCCAAACTTTTAAACATCTGGATGGTGTTGTTAACTTTAGGCTGGTTTATCTTAATTATCTTTCTCTTTGTGCGTATTATTTTTATTTAAACAGGTTGGGGGAAGAAGTCGAAGTTAACAACAAAGGCTGTTTCACTTCATTTCTTTTTGTGAAAGAGCTGCAATAATGCAAGTAAACTAAGCTTCTCCTTAGAGACTAGCTGTACCATAATTTTGCTTTCTTCTTAAATAGTAGTTGAATACTAATTAGAAGTATTTTTGTTTCTTTTGAATCTATCAGTAACTTAAGAAAGCCTAGCTATTTCCATTAACATTTTTTCTCCATTTTTATGTTTTAACATTACTTCACTAGGAAATAATCTTCCAGAATATTTAAAGACTGATGTGAAACATTTAACCACTCATCCAATTTTTATAATGATGCAAAATATTAATTTAACCTTCAAAATGACTTTGAAAGTCTGATAAGACAGTCCCCAAAGCAATGTAGAAGGAATACTGTTTTAAAAGCTATTTAAACTGGTATTAACAAAGCATCATTTAACTAAACATGGCGTAACTACATGAACTTTACTGAATTATGATTTCTTAGAAGATTTTACATGGTTTTGATCAAGAAAATCCAAAGTGGATTGCAAATAAGAAACAAAGACTAGCAATAAGTATGGTGTAACTGTAACCATAAAATTTTTGTGTCTGCGGAAAATTAATCTTCCCATTATTGTGAAATTTGTATTAAAAGGAGAAATGTGATGATGAAATCTGTTGATGATGCAAAAATGTGTGGCATCCTACAAACATGCAAGAGTATTAGATGGGAATAAGTTAAGGCAAATATTATTAGTATAAGAAATAAAGTATTTAATTATGACAAAAAAATATAAATGCCTGCTCTAAATCAGGTGATCATTTGGAAAGAACAGAAGAAAATATTTTGATCAGCATGTGGCTGAGACACTGTTATAACTCATTACTCATGGAATTGTAATTCACAATTTGTGAAAGATGAACGCAGTTAATATCTTTGCAATAATTTTGTGAAGGACTATATATCATTTATTTGAGGACTCAAAAGATAATTTAGCTTGAGAGTTTATAATTTTCACAAAGCATTTTGGAAAAAGACTTGAGATTCAAATGCAGTATTGTATTACTGTGGATATGAGACACTGTGTCAGATAATCAGGGTTAGTATATATTCCTCGGTTCCTAAATATTGTGTGAATAAAATGCAAGGTTGGTGTGAATTTCTTCCTAGGGCTGCTGGAAATCACACAGCTTGCTCTGCAAATGTTTCTGTAATTTAGCAGGGGTTTTGTAGAGAATAGAGCTGAAAGCTGACCTTTGAAATGTACTAAATTTTTCAGTGCTGTCTTTTATGTGTAATTTATCACTACCCTGTGGATCATGCTGCATAGCACTTTATTTTTGAGCTAGTCATGTGGTCTTCAATAGGACTATTCAGTGCTTGAGACATTATCCAATGTAAATTTAGTATCTCATTTCATTCCTCAGTTTGCATTAGCACCCTTTCCTTTTAAGCTGCTTCTGAAGGAGTGAATTTTATATGTATCTTAGTCCTCTCAGCTATTGCTTCATATAATTTCTCTTCCCTTTCTTTTCTCTTCAGCTTTTCTGAAGACTTTCTTACTATTTTTCTCTTTTTCTTTCCTTTATGATACCACAATAGGTAATTTCGTCTATGACCACAATATTCTTCTGTATTCACATATGTGAATATAGGCCTATATTTTGATAAATATCAAAATACTTTTCATCTTAGATATTTCTTGCATTTCATAATTTCCTTTATGTGTTCTATCTACCCTGAATAATACTAACTTTAATAACTATAAAAGATTAAATTGCAAATATTAATAAAAGCAGAGTTAATTTTAATATTTTTTTTCTAAATTTGAAGATATGTCACAATCCCTCATTTTGTATGGTATTGTTATAAAGACACAGACTGCTATTCAGAAATTCTATATGTCCCAGAAATAGGCCTTAAATATGTATTAGAAGAACTGGAATATCGGAAAAAGATCTCTATCCAAATTGGTTTGAAAAGGTAACATGGAATGTAAAAAAAATTTCATGATGGGAAGGAGAGGTAGATTCAGAGTACTCATCTCCCATTAATTTCTTCACCTATTTTTAGAAAGGTTTTACAGGAAGAATGGTGGGGGAAAAAGTTTAAAAAAAACGGAATTAAATAAAACAAAAAAACCCAACCAACCACCACCAACAAAAAACCAAACAAAAAAACCCCCAAAACCCATCAAGAAACCACCAAAAACCCAACAAAAAACCAACCAAACAAAATTTTTTATGTTCCCAGAGAAGGAGCTAGAACTGTTGAGAATTACCCTAAAGTGCTTCTTATGCTAAAAAAGTAACAGATGGTATTTTTGTAACTTTCTTCTCCACCTTTCATCCATTTTTCCTGTGTCAACAACATCCTTTCTTTTTCACACACTTTGTTACTGTCCTGCCCTTGTTGAATTCCTTGACACTTTTTTATGAGATGCTTGACTTTATAACATTTCTGTGAAAAGAAGCAGCAGACATCTATGTCCTAGTGGCTTACTCTTTCCTGCGGTACAGGACAGGTTCAGCTCCTTCTGTGCTTAATTTTAATCATTTTTTTTGGAAAATGGAATACTTTAGAAATTCTTTTTGCATGGGTTTATACTTACTTGATGGAGCATGCTGGGGGGAAAAACAGAGCTTTGTTCCCTGGCTGTTCATGGAAGCCGTCTTCACCCTAACACAAGATTGCCACGAAGATATGCACACATGCACACACATGAACTGCAGAGCTCTCTGATGTCTGACAGAGCCAGCTTAACCTGTAGATTCTGCAGAAGCACGGGCTGTGATGCCACTGAAAGTGACAGTGCTGTCTTAACATATATGATATATACGTATTCTGTATATGTAATATAGAGATATATAATAATATATTACTCTCTTCAAACAACTTCTATGGATGGACTACATATTTACTTTATATGTCATCAGTATTTCTTGATGTAGTATTGCCTATGTTCTTGTTTTCCATTTGCCAGCTGTTTCTTCAGCCACTGCTTAGCCTCACTACAGAGTAAGTTTGATATAAAAAAATAAAACTTCAACCCAATTTATCCTATTTCTGAGAAAAATAAGTCAAGAAAATGGTGGTTTTACTGTAAAAAGTTTCAGAAGGCTCAGAAAATCTAGTTTTCAGAGGAAGTAATTTACCAGAGAGAGTAAAAGCACTTTACCACAGAAGCTGTTTCTCAATGTATTTATGAGTAATTCTTACACAGGAATGCATGTAGATATTGGTTTTTACACTCAAACTTTTTTTAAAATGTAAAATACAGACAGCTACTCTATGTACTAGCTGTGGCTTGAGTGGAGTTAATTGTCTTCACAGTAGCTTTGGGCTTGTGGCTAAACAGTGTTGATAACACTAATGTGTGTCATTTTCCCGCTGTGCACCCTACTTACCACATGGTGAGTAGACTGGGGATGGGCAAGAAGCTGGGAGCACATATAGCTGAGACAGCTGAGCCCAGCTGGATGAAATAAAGGACTACACCTATAATGTCATGCTCAGCAATAAGAATAGACAGAGGAATAAGGGGAGACGAGTTTAGCTTCCAAGGTGGCCCTTTTTCAGAGTCTGGCAGGGTATCAATCTGTGTGAGGTGGTGAGTGCTTTCCTTTGCATCACTTTCTTTCATCTCTTTCCTTCACTTATTAATCTTTTTTTATCTCAACTCACCTTTTCTCATGACTGCTCTTCTTGTTCTGTTCCCCATCCCACTGGGCCTGCAGTGGTTGAGCGAGCAACAGTGTGGGTGCTTAGCTAAGGGTTAACTCACAATGCTTTATCTACATTTTTGTAATATGAAATATAAGTATTCCTGAATTTTGCCCTTACTAAATGAATTTCCAGGACAATGCTGAAAGTGGAAGGCTTGTTACGGAATCTTTTGTAAACTGCTTTAATGAGTTCCAAAATACACATGCATACATAAATATGCATGAGGAAAAATAATTTAATTCTTTACAAATGTGCTGCATATTTGCATGGTCATTAACAAATGAGCTCTAGGCCATGTATTGAAACAGCCATATAAACAACAGCAGCAATCTGATCAGTCTTTCCCCTCTCATCTAGTAAAGGTGCACACTTCAAGATCATTAAGCTTCCTTCGTGGATAAGAGATATGGTGTTCATACTGGTTTCCATATAGTTTAGTAGGAGAAGTACAAGATATCTTTCTCCCGTGTATCTGTATATAAATACACACACAAACACATTATTTTCTATGTATAACGAAAAGTGGTTTTAGCTGTATGGATGTTATTTAAAATGGTAATATTTATATGAAACAGAAGAAAACCAACATCTCCCTGTGAGAAAAATAAATTGCCTCATAGCATAAAAATAAATTATTAATCTCCTCTATTACTCCCCAACACCTCACTGTAATTACTTCTTGAGCAAGTTTCTTTAAATGATACACCTATCTGCATTTTCTGATGATTTCAGAGCTTGTGGACAAAAGGCTCAGATAAGCGCATTAGAACAGAACCAGTAGATATGTAAAAAAATAAAACGACTTCTTTTTGTAGCTTATATTTTTATTGTGAAGAGAATAAGATAAAGATGACAATGCTGATATCACAAATCAAATTGTCTGTCTTGCATTTTTTAAATTTAAAATTGTTGCCCTAAAATATTTGAGATGGTATTCAATATATTTTAAATCTACCCACAGATTAATAACTCAAAGTAAAATAAAAACAATAGCTTACATTCTGCAGATCTTGACCCTGCCAACATGACTTGAAAAAGCTGGCAAAAAGGTTGTCCTCTTGTTGAATTGTTTGGCTCATGTTTTATGCACAAGCATGCTTTGCTTCAAGATTTGGCATGAATGTTGTCTTGTTTCACCTCAGGGACAAATGCATCCAGGGCAACAAATAAAAAGGACAGAGTCCCACTTTCTGTTACAGTTTGAGATAACCTTCATGATACAAGCTGCTACCACAGATCAGAATCTTTTTTTATACCTGTGTATTTTTTGTTTCAGATCTTCATCAAAAATCCTTTTGCAATAGTGTAGAACAGTCAGTTGATTTGAGGAGTGGTTAACTATGACCTGCACTGTGTTTGGGAATGGATTATAGATGATTGTTCTTGGCTGTTTTCTGCCTAGCTGATGTTTGGCTCTGTGTTCTGGCACATGGCATTTGGATGCACTGTGACTTGGTGGAAACGGCTTTCTCAATTTGCTTCTTCCTGAGTAAACTTAATCTGCTTTTTTGCATTTGTCCATCACTTTCTCTTGGAAAACACTGCTTTCATGTCATGAACCTGTAACTTTTCTGATTTTGATGGAGATTTTGAACAACTTCTCTGCGGATATGCTTCAATCCTCTTCTACAATGTGCCGTGCTGTAAGCTTGCTTTCGACAGTTAAGCTGCCATGTTAAGGAAACATAAATCCTAAAGTATTCATACAGTGCTGTAGACACAAAACAAAGTATGTGTGCTTTTTTATATGTGTTTTCAGCCTGATCCTTGATAAATGGATTATTTAAAAAAAAGACAAAAACCACAACTATTTGAATGCTGGACAGGTCTGGCAGAGGAGAGCTGCAGGAGAAGCAGTGCACAGGTACATCAATACCTTTTTGTTCACTGAAGCAGAATGGAATAATTAATACTTCTGTACACTGCCATATCACTACAGATGAAATGTTTGCCTTCTTTAATACAACAAAGCCCACGGACCTAAACTCTTTTTAATCTTCTGCACATGCATTATAAATGTATGAAGAGCTTTAAGGGTTTGGGTACGAACCAGTAAAAGCCATTTAAAATATAAGCCATATACTTAATCCATGGTTTGAATAATTAAAAAAATAACCAAAGATTTATTCTACAACCTAAGTTACACACTGCAGCATAGCTCAATCTTTAATTTTTCCAGTGTGAGATAGAAGTTTCATATTACTTGAATACAATTCCTCCAAATCTCTTTTCACAGGCAATCTGTAAATCTTTAGTGGAATACTTTAAGATGTATGCAATACTTTAAGATGTATGCAATACACCTGAGATGTTGGAACAACTTTTTTAATGTTATTCAAATCTCTTTGGGAAATATGTATAAACACACTTCGTTAAATGAATATTAAATTACAAGCCCTAAAGGCCTGTTGTCATATGCATTAAAAACCCCCCAAAATTTATTATGTTGCAGCTTTCACCCTGAAGAGACCAAAAGTAACTTTTCAAATAATCTATACCAATGTGTAAGCCAATTTGAAATGCAGCTCTCTGCAGCTAGACACCCATGTAGACAAAAAAAGTGGAGACAATAGGGTAAACTTCTAGCAAGAAGTATCAACTCTATTAGAAATTTGACTGATAGGCTCTTGCCAAGTAGAAATTGTGTGACTTGGTTTTGAAATTCATTCAATATTGTTCCTGAGTATTCTTTTTTTTTTTTTTTTTTGTCTAGGTAAATCTAAGTTTCATTAATTTACTAGTAATTAATTGGTGGCTATGATGGTGTATAAAAACCACACACTGATGATAAATAAATTATATGTTTTTTTAAATACACAAAATGTCTTCTAGTATAAGCTACTTGGTCGTCATCGTATCCAAACCTCATGAAGAGTCTGTAAATGATTTCAGACCACCACCAGCCCCAGCTTGCAGGTTTCAATAGGCCAGTGTGGGGCAAAATGATAAAATACATTAAAAAAGAGAAAGTAAACTTAGCATGCATGTGCACAAGACAGGATTAATCTGCTACTAGCTTACAAATGGAGAGAAAGAGAAAGTCTAAATAAGAAGTTTAGTCCACTTTTAACAACAGAGTTCCCACGTTTAGGAAGTCAGAGCTTCTGCATTTGGGTTTTTTATATTCTTCTGCAATCAGAGAAGTTGAACAGTATTTCTTTAAAGAAATTTCCCCTACAGCTTTCTGTTTTAGAGTAAGATTTTTCTCCAAAAATCCTAAATGTTGGGTTTTTTTCCAGAAGAGTAGATTAGATATAGGCCATATTTAAAATACACAGGGTCTTCTCTAAAAACTGTAGAATAAGATATCTTATGGCACTAGTCCAGTATTTCATTCTTCAATGTAGAACTTTGCATATATGCAGCATACCACTGATGTTAAAGGATCACTACTATTTTGCAGAGTACAGAGGTCTATCTCAGAAAACTCTTGCAGACACTGCTTTAGAGTGCACATAATGCATTATCTTGAAGAATTCCCCCAACAAAAACTCTATTAGGGTGTCAGACAAATAAATGATGACGTCGATCTTGAACTTTGCAAGTAGAAAATAAAATTCTTCTGTGGTGTTCTTGTGACCTGCTATGCCATAAAAATATGTTATTTAATTTGTTTTTCTTTTGAATGTGAAGCTTAGTGGTTCTAGTAGTATCTGACTGCCCATTTGTTTTGTACCCAGGAGGCCTGGTGACAAATAACACCTCTAATATTTTATTTTCTACTTATTTAATTGCATATCTATAATTACATACACACACATATATACATACATTACATATATACAATTAATATATTTTGTGTCCCTTGGGAAATAATTATACTCAATTCTGTAATGTCCACTCTCATCTCACTGTATACAGAAAAACTTTCTTCAAGTCCACGTTATAAAGCAATTGCAAATACATTTTTAACTCACAACTGTATTTGGAAGATGGCATCTATGCAATGGTTGAGTGTGGGGGGATCCCCAAATATCCACCTTCCCTCTTTGAAGTCACCTCAGGTAGGACAGCTTGCTCCATTACCTATACAAAATGAGAAGATTCTCCTGAACCTCCTCTTGTCTAGATGAAACAATTCCAGCTCTCTCAGCTCATTCTTGTAGGTCTCACCAATACTGAGTAGAGGGAAGGAACACCTCTCTGGCAGGAACACCTGCTGGCAATACTTTTCCTAATGGAGTCTGGGAGGCTGTTGGTCTGTTTTGCCACAAGGCCATATTGTTTAAAAAAAAATCACTATAGTTAGCAAAATCTGTAACTGTGAATGAAGACTCTATATTTTTAACTGTTTGAAAAAAAAATAAAATAAGACAAAGCTAATTTTTAAAGTAGTTTAATTAAATTCTCTGTCTCTAAGCATTAAATTAATATTTTTCAATTTGGATTTTCCGTGAATAATTTATCTACAGAGAATGAGTGTACAAACTTCATTAATTTTTTCATATAATTGGGTGGTGTGGATCACGGTTTCCAACCACCTGTGCGATTCTCACTTGGTCTTTAGGCCAAAAACTCTGAATGATATGTCCCTTGCCTTTTGTCCTTTCTCTTTGGTTCAGTTTCTAACAAAAATATTTATAGTTTACCGGGTTTGTCCTGGTAGACTCATTGACTTTTGTCCAGCCCAAATATCTCTATCAAATAGACAATTAGAATAGCCATTGGAAGCTTAAACTGTCAACTGTCCTTTAGCATCTCTTCCTTCATCAAAACACTCATGTGGAAATACTCTGCCCCTTCAAATACTGTTCAATGTTAGTTCAGTGCCTATATGCAAGTACAGAACAGAACTGACATGGCTGCAGATAGTTCAGTGTCAATATAATATTAAAACAGAGAAGAAAAAACCCCCAACCAATATTAAAATGGCTAAATGTCCAGTGTAATTACTTGTACTGAAGTCATTCTGCTTACAATCTTCTTTAAAGTTGGGGTTGTCATAACTGTCATGTTTGATGCAACTGTATTGTGAAAGAAATGTTGACCCTGATGAGCTGTAAAATCTACCAGGAAAGGTGTATAAGGAAATTAATAAATACAGAATTGCTATGCTAGCTGTTCCAATATTTGGATAAGGCACAGGTCTAATAGTGGGTCATTTTATGAGAAAATTGTCATTTCATAGTTTTCTCAAGTAATAATAAAAACAGCATAAAGATTTTTTGGTGAAAGACTGACCAATTAAAAAAAAAAAAGTATTTTCTATGTCAGCATATTGAAAAGGTAGGATAGAAACTAAAGATAACATTGCTCTTCTTGCCCCATGCCCCCTCCCCTCCAGCTTTTCCAATCTGACGATTGTAGAAGTGACACGTATTTTATGCTTGATGGATGAAAAGAGACAGTAAAAGGCAAGGTGAGCTAATAGCAGTAAAGTCTGTATTGAATCAGAAATGTGTTGAGGTACTGAGAGGAATCAAGATATGGGCTTCAATCATTAGAGTTTGTCACAAGTGAGATTTGTTAGTTGATGTGCTGTCAAAGTACTGAAAGAGAAAGGTTTTATAACAAGCAGCTAGACATGTAGAAAAAGAAGTTTAGGACTCAAAGGACTCAGTATAAATAGAAGTTGTAAAGTGAAAAAGAGTAATAAAATTGGCATCAAGAGAAGGGCAGTATTGATCCAGACTTTAAAAAAGACGAAACTTTTTCAGACACCTTGAAAAATTATCTTCTTAGTTTTTATTTTCTTAAAAATTGTTACTTTTAATAATTAAGCCTGTCTTCACCTCTCAGAGGAGAAAAACTCAAAAATAGTCAAGTTGTATTGTAACTGTGAACACTATTCTTATCCTATCTGTTTTTAAAGCATAGCACATTATCTTAAAAATATGGATGTAATCCAGTTCTGGGTTGGTCTGAGTATACATTTTCTTAATAATACATCTCATTACATTGAAAAGTTTAGCTAATATATAGCTACTGGTAAATCTTTTTGCACTTCTGAAAGTATCTTCGTTGTGATATCATAGTTAGTGTTAAAAATAGTCCCTTAAAGAAATTATTGATGCTTCTTGAGAAAATTTAACAAAGTGACTTTCTGATTTCAGAGTTTATTCTTCCATCAGAGTTTTGGAATAAGCAGTGTTGTTCATAAATTCCTGCATGTTCCTTTCACCCACATAATGTATACTGTTATCTTTCACTTTACAGTGTTTACAAAATTCTTTACACATACATTTGATTTTGTTTTGTTTACAAATGCTAGTGGTTGACACAGTGGACCTTCATTTCCCACGACCTTGCTCAAGTAATAACCGCTAGTGGAGGTTGCAATGGATGTGTCTTGTCCTGATGGCTGCAGCCACTTGAGTAAACTCAATCAAATGCATCGTGAGTGTGCGATGCAGGGATTAAAAATCAGACACAGTAAATGATTATTGTATCAACTAGTCTTAGAGCTCGTAGAAAAGAGGCTATTTGGAATTTTTTGCCTGAGAGACGCAAACGACCTGAGCCAAGAAGAATCAGTGGGAGAGCTGGTCTCTAATAAAACCACAGGGCAATTATTTTTGAGTGCAGTGGGAGAGAGACACAAATAAATCACACAAACTGATACTTGATTTCAAGAAAGGGAACTGTAAAGAAAATTTTCAAAGACAGAATGCCGTTGTTCAAAAAGCCTGCATGCAAAATGAAGGCTGCTATAAATACTCTGTTAGAAGACCAGTTAGTCTGTGTGCCATAATTCAAAAAGAAACCAAAATTGTCCAAAACTTCCTTGCACATCTTCCTGGGAAAGTTAAGGTGGCTGTTGCAGCTAATAGTGTGACCTCTAAAAAAATTGGATAGCTTGGTCATTTAGAGAAAAGAGAATTACACATAAAAACAACAGGTCAAATGTAAAAAGAAAATTTAGAGACCAAAACCAGAAAGGTCAGAACCAGAACTTTGCAAAGCATCATGAAATTGACAGCAAAACAGTACTTTAAACACATCAAAGGCAGGAAGCCAGATAGGGAATTGGTGAGGATGCTTGGTGTAAAGAGTATATGCCAGTTGATAAGGCCATAACTAAAAATATCAATAAATTCTTTATTTCAGGCTTAATCCTGGCAGAAAGTGTGGATCAGGACCAACAACTGACTTATGCTTTCTCTGAAGCAGAGAGGTCAGAGAAGCTGGATCAGATTGAAGTAAATATACAGGAGCTATTATGTCATGTAGTCATGAGTCAGATGTCAAGAAATCAACAAAAACAGATGGCATTCAGTCAAGAGCTCTGAAATACCTCAAATATGAAGCAGCTGGTCTGCTAGACAAAGTTCATGACCTAGCATTGCAAATAGCCAACACCAGAGGACTTTGACACTGACATCGTTAACTCTACAAAAGCAGCCTAGGATGGTATTCTGTAAAGCAGAGGTCAGCAACTGACTTTTGTCACTGGTTTGACAGAAAAATCTGTAATAAACTGAAGCTTTAGAATCAGTATGGCTTCTGTAGAGTTGTGGAGCCAAAGTTTATGAAGAGGATTCAGTGGGCATAAATTATTTTTAGAAGCATTTCAGAAGATCCCATATCAAAAGTTAAAAAAGGGAAAAAATTGCCAGGGGATTGCAGAAACATCCTTCAGTGGATTCACATTGGTTAAAGGATGGGATGCAGAGGGTTAGAATATAATTACCTCACTCCAGGGTGGTTCCTTAAGGAGAACTATCAGTACGAACTTTGTTCAATGACTTCACCAGTAACCTGGAGAACAGCCACAGATGCCCCTTTAGGATTTTTTAGGCTGTCAAAAGTATCAGTGTCAAAGAACTGAAGATGAACCTCACAAAACCGAGACAGCAGGCAGAAAGGTGGCAGATGACCTTCATAAAAGTGAACATAAGGAATTGTTGAGGAAAAGCAGCTCGACCTCAGCCATGCTGAACGTGGAACTGGCAGATATGAAGCAGATCTTGAAGCTGTCATTCCTAGCTCTCTGAAATCACTGACTTGATGTGTCCATTTGGTAAGAAAAAGGCTGACAGGATGTGCCTGCATTTGCAAAACCATGCAGTCAGAGGATTTATTGAAGACAGATCCTTCACTAAAGTTTCACTAAATACTGCGGTATCAAAAAAGGGCATGTAATGAAGCTTACAGGAGAACAGTTCAAAACAGCCTCAATGATGTACGCAGCAGGTACTGATCTTCTGAAATGTGCTGCCACACAGCAGGAGACAGAAAATATTAGCAGGCTCAAAAAGACATTAGACACATTCTGGGAAAAAGGGTTTAGAGATGGGAACTAAAAGGATGGCTAGGGATGAACCCTCATGAGCACTAAATTTAGTTGCTGCAAAAGCAAGAACATGCACAAGTGGTGGCACAAAAGAATGAGAAAAGAAGTAGAACTAGTAACACTAACCTTGTACATAAAAATACGAACATTAGCAATTGCTCTCCCAGATTTGGTCTGAAATTCTCTAATAGAATGATGGACTAAAAGAATCCTCAGCAGGTCTCCTAGTCTGTTTTCTTTGACTAAGACAAGGAAATACACCTTCACCAGTACTGGCAGTAGTTTCTTTGATTCTGCATGTACTACATTCTCTTCCAATTTAGTCTCATGATTAACCACCTTTACAGTTTCAACTCTGCTTTCCTGTAATTTAGTCAAAGGGTTTCTTCCTTCTATTTAGTCCTTCCCTATTTGTCCAACCTGTTTGGACACAGAATATAATTTTTTTCCATTATTTTTTCGTTAAGTATTTAATTGATGAACATATTAATGAGAATATTCCAAACATCATTTGGTGCAATCCTCCTGGCTGGAAATGTATTAAATTATAATTCTTTGCATGCGACCGATCAATTAGTCTTATATTGCCTTGCAAAATCATGATCATGTTGTTGTTCATCACATGGTAAACTCTTAAGAAGCTCATTTTAGTGTCTCTTGGTCGAGATCTACCTTTTGACTTCTTATTCCAATCCTAATCTGCTGTCATAGAGAAGCCTATTTTGATACTTCAGTGCTTCCAAGGTGGCGATGATTGCCCAGTTTTTTATCATTCATGTGCTTATTAGTTTGTTTATTTTTCTGTTTTTCAGATGAAGTTTAATGAAGGTGGTTGAGGCTGTAATTGCAGGGATCATGGGCTTAATACAAGGCTTTGGGGGCTTGCAAGCATTTTTAGTAATGTTTTTTTAGAATATCACACAGTTTATTGAAGTCTTTCATTAATTTGATATATTTATTAAATGGTCTATCTTATATCTTTTATTAGAATGATCTAAAATAACCTTATCTACTTACAAACTTTAAAACATTTATATGTGGCATTACTTTTCAATTTCTTTGAAATAAGATCTACAAGATTGGAGCTGGAAAATGTATATCCAAGATTCAGTTAGTACTTGCCAAAGGTAAATTTTTGCTCCTTGTCAGATGTCAAGTATTTTGTTATAGGTGCACATTCAAGCAGGTGAGAGAAGTTGGCTAGTGATAAGGATCTGAAATTAGACCATCCTTACCACTGAACATGTAGATCAATTTCTTTACTGAGAGATCATGATATTCTCAATAACTAATTGAAATACAGCAAATATATCTGCGTTTAAAATTACTTACTTTATGGGAAAAATGCTGCATTTAGTAGGTTTATTAAGGAAAAAAGAAAAATTGTCTAATCCAGCATATTGAACACTATTTTTATGATTTTAAAAATGTTATAAATAGAATATTATTATGAAGATAAGTATTCTTATTAAACTACTTCACAGTTAGATAATTACAATGGAGAGCTGTGTAAATAACAGGTCCATACCTTAAGGAATATATAATATATTTTCAATCAATAATTAAGGACTTTGATAGGGCATGACCTTATTTCTCTCTGGCTTGTGCACTCAAGTTTTCTTTCCAAAGAGGATAGAGTCTTCTGTGCATCCTGTGCCCTGCTCTTAGTCTGATATTGAGTTGGGATAAACTAGGGCACATTTTCCAGATAAAGGAACTTATAAAATTGTCTTAGTTCTCTATTTCAGGCAAAGAAATAGTATCCTCTTTTAACAGGAAGAGAGATGAAAGTACAGTGGTAAACCAAGAATAAAAAGGAGTAAAAATATTCAGGAAGACAAATTTGAAAAAAAGTTGATATTGTTATATGGTGTCTAATGGTCAATAAAACTTAGGATAAAATGCATTCTTGATGGCAAATTCGGTTATAGAGTACAACAATTCTGTCTGCAGGATCACTTCCAGGGCTGAAATGGACACCTGTTTCTAATCCTGTTGCCTCATAGATTTAACTGAGAGTTCTTGTTAGTTAATCAGATGATGTAGTCCGTAATTCACTAAAATTAGGCTGAAATCACCAACTTTTTTCGACCAAGACACTGAACAATATTCTCCAGTTGCTAGGTTTTGACTGTTAAAATGGATCCAGATTATAACTTAAACGAGTTTGTCTGATCCATCTGTCATCAGACGCATCTGATTTTTTGTTAATGTGAATATTTTCGAATATTTTGATAGATCTAGCAAAATATTCATGCTTCATAAGAAAGAACTTCTGTCGTTTTAGTTATACCATAGTTACACAACTCACAAATTAAGAATTGGTCATTACAGATCAATACTTTTATGAAAAGGTTTACTGAAATTTTCATTAAGGAAAAGTTTGTTGTAAAAACAAATTAGATGGATCTCTCTTTATCTGTTTGGTTCTGTGATGATTATAAATTTGCAATTGCTAATAAAATTGAAACTTCATGCAGCAATAGAAGAATAAATATACCCCATATATTTTGGTGCACTTAAAATCATTTATACAATGTCCCACACATAGTGATTTTCAGTTTGTGTCATGTAAGGAATAAAATAAAATAAAATAAAATAGAATAATATAATATAAAATAGAAGTCTTTCATCACAATAGAGTGTTACACAGAAAGGATGTTTGTCTTGTTTATTTGGAATAAACATGAATTAAAAGTGATGCTCAAGCACAAATTTTGTTAATAGAACTCCACTTTTTTGTTTCACTGTAAAACTCTTCAATGACTGTGCTTTAATGTGGGAGGCAAACAGGAGATTTATCAGAATAATAGTTTAATTTAATATTTTTTAACAGATTTTGGAAACTAAAATAACAGAGATTCAATCAATTTTTTTATACCTTGCTGCTGATGTCGATTCATATTCTAACTTGTTTTGTGCCACTCCACTTGGTTACTTTCTCAAACAATTATTTTATGAAGATGTTCATATTTTCTGTAGACAAATATCTGCACTGGCCACTGAATTCAAGGTAAACAAGCCTAAACAAAATCTAAGTATAAAAAACTACCTACAAAAGTGCTGCCCTAAACTGTCATTTCCTTAAGTGGCCTTATTTGTCCAACCACTATTGTATATGGTATATTCCCATAGTTTCTCTTAGGGAGGGAGAAATACGTTACTTCTACACAGCTAATTCAGATATCCTTCTAAAGGCACTTTTTCAAATCTTGCTTAGATATGTTTTTAGGGAATGACTTTTAGAAATTGAACCAATATTAAGAAACAAAGTATTTTAAAGTGTGTTTTCAATAGACTGCAATTAGTTTGTGTGGAACCAAAAAAGCTTTCAGAATAGGGTCTTAATCGTCGCTTTTTTAATATTGAAAAAAATTGTGAGAAAAAGATAAAAATTAAGCAAAATTCAAGAAAACTCTCAGAATGTCCTCCTATTCCACAGTAGGAGGAGAGTAACATACGGATCAAGTAGAACAAACAGAATTATACGTCTGGAGAGTATATATTGAACTTCCCAGTACCCATCCTGAAGTGCTAACTCTACCTCTGCGGCAGATTACTTTTATCTGAGGAAGTTTTTGATCTAAAATAGTCTGAATTTTCTCAGAGTCTGTGATACCCTCCCAAATGTACCTTTTCACTGTAATGTCAGTTAAAAAATACTAACTTGGGTGGAGGAAAAATGCAGTTAAAAGCACTGAAAAATGGGGAAGACACATTTTCTGAAAGATAGGGAAACTCATTGAGTTAAATTTAATACCTGCATTGCTACTCTGTAGGACAATAAAAAAACCTACATTGTTTATATTTGGTTGACATATCAAGAGGATCAATTTCAAGTCATATCTTTAGATGAAATTACCTCATTTGGTTTCTTTGCCTCTTTACCATGTTTCATCATATCAAAACTGTCATATAAACTTCAAGAGTGGGAGCTGTGTTGACAGTTCATCATTGGATCAGACTTCTAGTGCTATTGTTTTATTAATGTTTTCCATCCCATTTTCTTCTTTCATACCAATATCACAAATCCAAAGAATTCCTCAGTGAGCTTTATCTGTGAAATAGCAGTAAGAATGAGAAACAGGAACCTCACTCACATGTTTATGATATATCCAGCCCTAGGTATAGTCATAGAGATAGTCTGTTTTGGCTGATGGACTACTGAGAATAAAAAACACTGTGACAATCACTTTAAAAGTTCCATCAGGGAAAGAAAATGTTTTCATAATCTACCATTTTAAAAAGAATCTTCTTGCATTGCAGATTCTAGACATTGTCACCATGGACCAAATACCCATGTAATGATGAGAATCATTAGAAAACATCAGGGCTGTAACACCCTAGAATAAAGACATTTGTGGTTAATTTTTTAACTTTTATTTGGAAGAATGGTGCCCGTCTAATTCACATACTCTTTTCTCCCTCTCAACTCTCTTCAAAAATTTTTTTCCCACCTTACTTATCTCTCATAAAGGAGGGATTTCTCTCTTTCTGCTTTGAAAAAATAATGTCAACTCATTTACTTGTGAAGAATTAGTTTGGGCATATACTACCTGTTTTGAATTTCAGTACAATCTGTGCTTATAGGAGTTCTGAGCGCCCTTCAGAGAAATATTTTAAGGGCTGCTGTGAATGTAGACTTCAGTATGTGCAGAGCTATTTCTTTTTCACATCATGCAATTGTCTGAGACACTCTGCCTATCACCATTCTACTAGGCTTATTTAGTTCCTAGATTTAAGGTATGGATGAATACTTCGCATTCACTGTAATTTTTCACAAACCTTCATTTTTCTTGCTGTCTTGCTGGCTGAATTTCAACTCATCTAAGTTCAGCTGAGTTCCTTTTCTTGCCACGTCTGACTCATTTTATTACTTACCCAGTGGATCTTTCTTCTCTTGTCCCAGGTCATTGCTTCCACTTTTTTGCCTCACTGCTACATACTTCATTGTTTTCCTGGTGATGTCTTCCTATTCTTGTTGGTCCTTTGCATAATTTCATTACTTCTGTTCAAATCTAACCTCTCTGGGGACTCTGAGACATCCTTTTACTTCATCCTACCACTGCAAATGTATCACTCCCTCAGCTGTCTTTTACTGCTTACATGGAGATCAAAGGATACTAGTACTCTATTAGTACATATATAATCATACCTATCCTAGTGAATGAATCAAATTGAATGGTTTCCTCAGAAATTATAAAAAGTGTGGACTAGTGATTTATCTTAAAACATTCTTTCTTCAATTTTTCGTTTTTGTCTGTGAAAGAATTACATAAACAGTGGGGGAGAGGAAATCTGATCGCATGACAGAAACCAGAGAAACAAACTCCAGCAGGGTGCTGCTAGATGAATGACAAAAGAAAGCTGAAAAATATCAAATTATTTCTTTCCTTATTTGTAGTAATCTGTGCTTTTGTATCTGAGAATCTTACGTAAAAAATTCAAACAAATGTGATTTGCAAGCAGATGATATTAGTTTTTTGGTGTCAACTGTATGGCTTCAACCATGGGTAGACTTGTTTTTATAACAAAATGAATTGCACACTGAAGACTACCAGTCCATGCTTTTCATTAATACTTTTATTACTATTTTTGTTTAAATTGAGCATTATTATTGAAATATATAATTGAAATATATAATAATTATTATTGAAATATATAATAATATTGAATATTGAAATATATTGAATATTGAAATATATAATAACATGTTTACCTTTATATGAACAATTGGTGCTTACAAAGCCCATCTTTTTGTTCATTCTGAAACTTGAATACAAAAAAACCCCAGATACAAACTAAACCCTTCTGCTTGTCTGTCTGAAGTACTTTGAGAGACGTTTAGCTGCTGTAGTGCAGTCCTCACTAGCCTCTAGTGTCTATGCTCATCTTGTTCTTTAAGAGAAGCAGTCCATATATAATGGCTTTAATAGGATGACATGATAGAGTAAATTAGAGAAGCTGATAAATTTTTTCCAGGATTATGATATTGCAGCTTTTGTTTTCAAACATTCAAAAGTATTTGCTCAAAGGTGACAGGCAAATATATATTTTTATATCCGAAAACCATTTCACAATCATGTTTTCACACAGATGTAACATTAATTAAGAGTTAGAACCCACATAATTCCTATTAATACACTAGATAGATAGCATCTCATGATAATTAAAATGCACACCTCCATATCCTCATTAATTTTTTCCCTTAAACTATTCAGATACATTGTCAAATTTAGCACGTTTTCATATTTTCTACTGTATTTTATGAGCTTCATCAAGAAAACAGCTTAACTTCTTTATTATATAAATAAAATGTTCATTGAATGCACAAGAATCTTTAAAAGTTCCATGAATAATGCTTCAGTGGTACAGAAACTGTAGTGATGCTTTCAATTATGATTGTAGGCTGTCCATTTCTGAAGCTGGGAGTGCATCAGCAGGAGATGTAATAGCAGATCTGGTAATCCAGAGGAAAAATTGCAACAATCCAGACATGTATTTTAGCTTTTATATAAAAGCTGAAGTAAGGGAAAATAGATAAACCCATTACGGGGCCTTTTTTTCTATTTTTGCGTGTGTGAGTGCAGCAGAGGACATTTAAATGAAACATCATCTACCTTCTTGTACAAAAGTTTTCATATCTTATATTAGGACAGGAAAGAGAAAAATCTATTTCTCAGAAGATACCCACTTCTTTGGAAATTGATTTCAAAATACTTTTTTCCCCTAAAACTAAAATTAATCTTGTATAAATCACAACTCCCTTTTTATATCAGTTGCATGTCAGGTGCTGTCAGCTCTTTTTAAGAAAATATTTTTGTCATTCTCTTTCCTCCGCTCTTATATGTATTCTAAAGCAATTTTTCTCCGTCTTCTGACACTTATCAGGGATTCTCCATGATGGTCAATGTACTCTAAAACATTGTCTTCAAGAATGGTGAACACTTGGTGTTTAATAAAAACATAGAAAATTTTAAGTGATCTGCTACTTCTTCTCCAAAACATGCTCTAGAGAAGGTCATAGTTCCTCACAGATTCCTGAAAAATATGTTTTTGAAACTTTAAGTGTGAGATTTTTAACCAATCTATAATTCATTTTTGTATTGATTATATAAATACCCTACAGCAAACAATGCCCGCATAACGCAGTAGTAATAACTTATACTGTCCAGCTATCTGAGAGAAAATAATCCATGTAATTCTACTTTAAATTTTTACCTTTTTTTTTTTTCACAGAGGGAGGAATAGTGCACAAAACTGATATGAAGTTTGGAATTCTTTAAAATTATCTGTAATCTAAATAGATGCCTTTACCAGGATGGATCATCTGCTGTGCTAACTAGGTGGAGTTCTGTAAGTCTTCAGACTGTCTTCAGATTGGATATTAATATATCCAACTCTTTAAGGCAGAATATTCACAGATATCCATGAGTTGTCCTTGTGCACAATGTGGGCTCTCTTCACTGCCAGTCTCTTCCATGAGGCCCAGAAAGCACGTACTATGCATAGTGAATATACTAAACTAGAATTTTTCTCAAGAATTTTTATAAAAAAAGAGAACCTGGTAGAAAAGTGGGTAAAAATTTACATGATAAATATACTCAAAAAGGAATTTTAACAGGAAAAGTTAATTACATGGGATAAAGAAATATCCAAAAGTTTGTGAATGGAGAATTATTTTATCCTTCAAGGTTCCCACTGAATGTAAATCATGTTTATCTATCTTTGGTAGAAAGACCAATACATGATATGTGTGTTTTAAAAACCCAGATTGCCACGCTTTTATCAAGTCTTCCTTTCAAAGCTGCTGTACTGAAAACTAGAACACTAAAACAACCTCTAGATTTTAATCAAAGTCAGAATACTGTATGTTAACTCCAAAAACAGATTTGCAAAACTAGCAGCCAAAAACAAACTAAAGTAAGCTATTTTCTTTTTAAAATGATAAGCTTAAAAAGTCTTTGTTTCTGTTTTCAACTTGTGCTACATCTTAACATCTGGGCAATTATGCAAACCTGTAAATTACATTTTTCCCTTCTGAGTTAATTGGCATAAAATTATAATGAAAAGAATTCAAAACCTCAGTGCAAAATTATAGACTCATAAAATGAAATTGTAAACATGCTGATTAGCATGTAAAATTTTAATGAGACTGTGTTTTGATAGAAAAATCTTCAAACTGAGAGGTGTGCAGCAACTTTCAGCAAATATTTTGCTTAATTAATGAATTTCAATAATTGATAGTTTTACCCCGGATTTAAGTACCACTACTGAAACCACCTCTCTTTTCTTCTTTTCTAATGAGACTGCTGTAAAGAAGTGTGAAGTTGTTTAAAATATAATCCCTTTCTTCTGAAAAGATTTGGTACAAGAAAGTTGATGTCCAAGCAAAAAATGGAAGAGCAATTAGTGTTTTTCATGTTTATTCTAAGGCCTGCCATTCTGATACTGGGGGTGGGGGAGAATTCAGGCTTATGGTTTTTGAAAAATCTAGAGAAACTGCAACTTTTCTTGACTGTAGCAGAGCTTGCATATTATAGTAGAGCTGTTGTCCACTTTCACAGCATTATAGGTGAATGTTCTAGCCTATTCTTAGAGAAAATAATTCTGCTCTTACAAACATCCAAATAAATGATAAATATAGGAAAATTCTGATGGCTTTCCTTTCATACACAGAAAATGCCTAAAACACTTTTTGTTAGGGATATGTGTAAAGGTTGGGCTAAAAACAAGAAGGAAGTTAGCCTTACACATTTTATTCTCGACATGAATTGAGTGTAGAAGGTTTTGAAACGTCAGTGGATCAGGTTTTTTTCTTTCATTACAGCAGTTAGCATTTCCACTACCACCCAAGGTACCAGGGCTATGATAGCCGCCCTTCCGGGATGTGAGTCCCATGTCATAGACTCGTTGGCCCATTGAACAGCTGAGGTTGGCAGGGACCTCTGGAGACGGTCTAGGCCAGGCCCGTTCCCCAGGATGGGTGTTCAAGACTGTCGCCATCTCTCTTTTGAAAATCTCCACGGATGGAAACTCCACGATGCTCTAAGCAACCTGTTCCACTGTTGTTGAATCATCCTTAAAGT